>PRKT01000740.1:234813-247012 GCA_003671525.1 Saccostrea glomerata
GGGGGGGGGGGGGGGGGGGGGGAACCGGCCTTTCAATGAACATTTGCAATTGTTAAAAGTTATGCAGTACTTGTCTTTAACTCGAATGAAATTATCAGAAGTTCAACTACATTGAATAGTTGATGTTCATAGGATACCTAACATACTTTGTCTAAGATTTATTTAATTCTGCGACACCTCAGAATATGATTTTTTTTCCTCACTAATCTTGGCCACTAATTAATATTTCCTCAAACGCAAGCTTAATAACTAACTTTTGAGTTTTTTCTCACATCTGACATTTTTATATGTTGATAGCACTGAAACCTGAAGGTAGGAGATAGGGCAGCGCCCTAAATGATCACAAAGTAAAAATGCATAATTTTATAATTCTTTAATATTTTCCCTACAACAGGGCATCTATCAGGCACACCAGTTTAATATCAATATTCTACTGTTCTCGCTTCTACTGAAAGTAGGGACATTAATTTTGGTCTCCGTCTATCCAGCTGTATTTCTATCTGTCTGTAACACTCCATCTCGGGGCCGGAGGGGGGTGCGAGTAGCTTTTAACTTTTGCAATTAAATTTTACAGATCTCCATGGCATAATTAAGAGAGACGTGTTTTTTTTAGTTCAAAGTTCTAGCTTATAAATTAATAAAAATTGTTTCGAAAAGAAGCCTTTGAGCTGTTACAATGAAGCTACGTTTTTCTTTATTGCATAAAGGACTCCTGTTAATTTTGAGATTAAAAGTCAAGGTCGTAAATTCATACATTCTGTGTGTGTAAGATTTTCATTTACATGCCATATCTAATCAATTTCATACCACAACTTGGTTACTATAGTTAAAAGTGCCCCCATCGACATCCCTTTCTCCTTATACGGGGGACACAGATTCTCTGAATTAGCTGTTTATTCATATGTTACATCCATCGTTGTTAATCAATTGAGTTCAGGATTCTGATTGTTTGGGTAGATTTTTTATTTCCAGAATTCGCCATACTGACCTTATTTAATGATTAAATGCAACATTCTTGGCATTTTTGTGTTTCATTGTTCATGTTGTTGCCGAAAAGTTGTCGAGTTTTTCGCTGATACTGCATGCTGATAATTCTTTTAAAATATTTCTTTTATATATCATTAAACACATAAATTGAAACTAGATCTTGTTTAGCATTAAAATTATAATTAATTTGTCTAACAGCATGAAAATATACATTTGGAATATTTTATTGTAGATTGATAAACAAAAGTGTCATACAGATAAAAAGTGTCATCAAAAATAGGGAAAAATATTTGTAAACAAATATCACATAAATTGGAAAGAGAAACAGAGAGATCTTAAGTAGATATCATATATTATTTGTTTCAGATAACATCAGGTCATCATCCTCAATTTCCTCATCATGAGTCCTCACATTGTTTGATCTTCTCTCTAAAAAATACTTTCTTTATTATCATTTGTGACCAACGAATATATAAAATAAAAAAATTTTTTAAAATATTTCTATAAAATACATGTTGCAACTGGCATCAAAACAATTTGAAATCAATAATTGAAAAAAAAATGAAAGCAATTGAAGATTTTAAATAAATACAAACCTCGTTGTCTTCTGTAAGATATCACCGCAAGAGCTGATAACAGAACAGAAGTAGTGCAGAGTATTGACACAGTTATGATTGTTTCTTTTCCATTGTTTGGTACATCATGCCTTATGCTGAAACAAGAAAACAATAACAGAACAGATTTACGCAAATATTTTCATAAAAGAATCTTAAACACACTATATATCGTTAGTGGTAATTGTTATCACTATCTTCCGTATTAAAATTTTTAATTTTTAAGGTTGTCAATTTCAAACTTGAATCGAAATGAATTAATGCAATCATTTTCTTTGCGTTTTTAGTTACTCCTCTTGGAAATCATTTACACATTCTTTAAATACCAGTAAACAAATAAGTGCAACTAACAAAGCAAATGCGATGTAGAAAATGGATAAGAAATTAATATATGCACAATTGTTGAGAGTAATGAGAAACAAAGAGAGGAAAAACGATGTATAGGCTAATAAAATATCATACCCACTATCTTCTGTAGTAGCAACGAAAACCGATTTCTTCTTCAGAATCTCTACTAATCTGTAACATTCTTGGTCTGAAAATTACCAGGTGTTGTAAGAGAAATAAAATAAACCAGAAGTATAAAAAAAAATCCCGAAATTATTCTTTCTATATAATGTTTATTTAACATTATTCAGAATTTTGGGACATGATAAAAAGCCCATGATTCCTTCTCGCGTTGCCTAGTACGTGTACTTGGTAATATAAAACGTGTAAGGACTTTTCTCATTTCATTTCATTAATAAGTATAGGGAGTACAGTCATGTATGTATATGAATAGCATTTTACAATAATAGAAATTATTTCTTGACTAAAAAAAAACCAATTAATCTTTAAAAAAAACGTTTTTGAACAGAACAAAATGATACCAACAGCCACCTTTTATTAACATTATAAGCACATTGTATGCATTTAAACAATAAGAAAGTTATGCTAGTCTGTTCTGCGTAATAACAAGATGTGTTTGTGAAACACTTTGCGCCCGGTTGCAACAAAGTTCGAAAGAGTTATTTAAGGATAGAGGTCTTAGTCAAGGTCACAATTTCATTGACCTTAGTGTCGTTTAAAAGGGTTTCACTAGTGGGTATGCATGCCAAATATTAAGTCTCTATATCGCACGCTTCAAAAGTTATTGCGAAGTTTAAAATTGACAACAAACAGACAAACAGATAAAGAGACAAACAGACGAACAGACAGACAGGACAAAAACAATTTACACACCCGATCTATCTATCCAGGCGCATAAACACATGTGTCCAATAGCTTACATAGATATGCATCAGAAGACAGATATCTTGGAGGGCATGGTTTGGAGAATGTTGTACACGGTGCTTTGAAATTGTCCTGAATTCTTTCTCTTTGTAAGTTGTATTCTGCACAAAATCCTGTCCAAAAACCAAATTTAAATAGAATATAAATAAATTCATTGAAATCCCCCTTAAAATGAAATATTTCATGCAGTAGGTTTTTGTAAATATATGAGGTCATACCTATACAAAACCAAATGGGTGCACACACTTCCACTGTCGCATTCATGAGCGAATTAATCACACAATGGTATTGAAAGTTTTCTGGTTTGACGCAATCTTGAGTAATGCTTGAGCAATTCTTTCTCACTGCTTCATCCATCCACTCATTCCGTGTTCCTGGACAACGTGTTATGTATTGGACCGTCATTTTTGACTGTGGGCAATTTCTGCTACTTTCACCCTATGAACCATATACATGTAAGAGTCATAATTGTTTAATTGGCTAAGTGACTGTTCAATAAAGAACCTACGACTAAGACCAAGAAATATTTTTTTTTGCGAATTATATTCTTCCATAAACAAATTTGAATAGATATGTATTCTAATTTTATATTATTTTGGAGGGAGGTATTTTAACAATAAAAAAATTATGAATAAAGGAATGAATAAAAATTATTTCTTTACTTTGAATTTGAAAATGAAATGCTCTTATTTCAAATTTGAAAGTATATTCTTTTTATAAAGTTAATTTAGAGTAGCATAAAAAAGTTGTGATTTATTAACACAAATTAGATAACAAAAAAGAAAGAAAAAACCTTCCTTACAAGAAGCAATTATACAATTTTTTAAGGAATTGTTAAAAGTGCAATCTGTTGAAAAATTTAAATTAATATCGGTATTGCGAAGTTGATGAAAAAGGAACCTACAAGGAGATAAATCACATAAAAACAAGTGTGTAAACAAAATATACCATATAAGAAAGGAAACACAGCAGTAAAACATCTAAAACAAGACAATTTTCTTGCTGTCTCCTTTGCATCTTCGCAATTATATGATGAATTCCTAAAAATGAGAAAGAACGATTTCATCAGTTAAAAAAAATGAAATGTACAACAAAAAAAACAAAAATACCCTGTAAATTTCACTAAATACACAATCATGTACAAGTATGCAGAATTATTAAAACGTCTAACGTTCAAAGAATTTAAAACAGTTGCAAAACAATAGGTTAAAAGTTACAGGGGGTAAAGGCATCGTCTCAAGCCACGGTCCGGAGTCCGCACATAGCTCTCTCCTACCCGTGGCTGCTTGATCACAAAAAGTGTCGTAATCTAGAATATTCACGCCTCCCTCTTGTGACGTCATATTCAGTCAATGACAAGTTCTGTTTCCATCGCAATTGAAATCAACAATTTACATCAGCAGTATACAAGAAATATTTCGTACACTGCGATTGGATATTGAAAGGTCACATCAAAGTTCATTATCCGACTATGCTTTACTCGCATTGGTCAATATTTTAATGAACTACGAGAAATTCTCTTCTCATTCAATCACGGCCAGAATGGGAAAGGATCGAACATTTTGGCTGTGGTTTGCGACGATGGGGTAAAGGCTTTTGCGTTTAACCAAAGTCATACACAATTTTAAATGGAAAAATTCTCAAAATATAATCAATTTATACAAAGAACAAAGTTCGCTTGGGGACTTTTTGGCCCTGTTAAGTTCTGAAAAATTAGAACTGCTTAGTTTTAATTGAAAACATGTCCAATCTCAGTTGATACCCTAGTGACTACATCATGTAATAATAAAACACGACGTAGTGTTCTCTCTATGGGAGAAACACGGTGCAAGTAGTACATTACCCACTCCCTTGATAGGAGGGAAAATTAAGTACAGTGAGATTTATCCTCAACCAGATGACACGTTTCTCAAATATAATTTTTGTATCTCTTGGTATTTCATCAAAAATTATTCAGATTTGTCATTCTCTTCTGATTTCTATATTGTTTTTAAATACACAGTACAGTATAGGTAACAAATGGAAATATCGACAATTTTTTATGATAAAAAATGCATACTTTATAACGATGGGCGATTTTTATTATGACCTCACTGGTATTTAAAAGATGTAATGTGGTTCAAATCTACATGTTTAAGACATTTAAATTTTTTATGTAGAATTGTCACGTGATGTCAGGGACACATGATTTTAGCATGTATACTTAACAGTTTAGAGGACATCTATAAATTTCAATATTGTAAGGGCATAACCAAGTTAAAAATCTAAGTTTAATATAATTCTTTTCAACACTATATATAGTTTGTGAAAAGTTTGCAAACCTATAAAGATTCCCTTATTTAATTGTTAAAATTTAATTTCTTTGACAGCAGGTTGAATATTTTGCTGGTCAAGTACATTAAATATAGCTATACTTAATTTATCAGCAAGATATCGTAAGGTTCGCAGCACTTTTCAAATGTCTTAATGCTTCTTGAGTGTGTATAAACTTGCATTGAGGATATGTCTTTGCAAACAATCAATTTAATGAATCTGCATACAAACAGACGATAGCATCACTTGTCCAAAGAATACACCGGTAGTTTATAAATAAATTAGTAAAATAGATATTACATCCAAGTTAACAACATTTTATATACCTGCAAATAATATTTTATTTGAGAACAAAAGACATTTTTCATTGTAGAAAATGTGACTTGATCATCCTTTCACTGTGTACAAAGTGCGTCATTTTTGCACGATGATGTCACATTTACAAGTGCATTGCGATCGATGCATCGTTTATAATTTTATATTGTTGTGTGGGGTTTAACAAACGACGAAACTGCTTGTAATAGTACATTTTTATGTAGTCTACAGATATCACGCAGAAATTTGAAGACCTAATATTTTGTGTGACCTCACAGTAAGCATTTCCCGTATAAATTAGACCCCGCCTCCTTACTGTAACCTTAACTGTGCTGCAAATAAGTACACCAAAAATTGTGATAAAGGCCATTAAAAGAATTACCCATAAGGGATTCATAAAAATAGCATACTGTGGTGTGTTGTCCAAATGTCAGGTAAGGTACTCTGATTTTTTGTGAGGAAATTTGTTTAAGGTAGAACATAATAGGTAGGCCAATTTTTTCCTCAAATTCAATATTTCTGGAACTTTGATATTTTGTTCTAGGATACAAAATCTCTCTTGATATATATAATGAAAGAAATTCAACCGCACATATATTGCCCACATATTCTGAAATATGGCCTATCAGACCCCTGTAAGAAGATTGCGAAATCAGACACTCGACTTGAGAATGAGCCTTATTTTAGAATTATCAATTGATCTATTGCAAATTTGTGTTACAATTTTAATAAAAATAACCCTTTTGTTACTTTAATTTAATTAGTCATATTGATACTGGTCCATTTGAGAAAAATATTTAGCAAAAAATAGAACATACATAGCGTCGGAATTGAAAATTCACATGTAAATATTTTACACTGAAAGTTTTCTAAAGAAAAAATGAATAATTCAATTTTTACAAAATATTAATAGAATGATTAAAATGGTTCACAGAATAAAATGTGTAAAAATAAAGAAAATTGAACCGGTAATTTCTGATATTTTATCGATTAAAAAAATTTAAATGGCAAGAAAATAAAAGATTCATTAGATGACAAACAATATTTGACCTTTGATCTCCTGATATGACCTTGAACTTTATAGCATACAAAGAACAAGGTCTCCTTATATGTGTGTGCAAATTGCAGCCCTCTACTATTTATTGAACAAATTTTACACTACATTTTATATCAGACTGTTTCATGCTTGTTTATTGAAATTAGATAGCGTAAACACATTCCGAAATGTAAACTCCAAAGTGACCAACATATAGGATTCTCTGATATTTTCACACAATATGACGCAATCATGCCAAAACTTGTTATTTTTCTTACAGGGGTCAATCATTGTTGTCAATGTAGTAATATAGTTCTTTTTTTTTCTCCAGTATTTTTTAAGAAATTAGTAAAAATAGAATACCTGGGGTGTTTTGTACTACCTTAGGTACCTATTTTTCAATGACAAATTCTTAGGGAAAAAAATATATATTTTTGAGGAACGTGTCGTCTGACATTAAGAATCATTTCAATCATTAACATTAAGTAAGTCAAAGTTAAAGAAAAAAACTATATATCCTCGTAGGAATCTAATGTAGGAAATATCTTAAAAGAAAATTTTCTTCTAAAGAACAACTAAGCAAACTTTAATCTCCTTTTTTAGGAAGTATAGATTAATTTTATTTTAAAGTTTTCTGTAGGTAGGGTTGGGTCACAGTATGCGATAAATGTTGTATATAGAAATTCACCACTAGAAGAAAAACAAATCTTTAAAATTCTACTGCTTAAGAACAGCAGGTCAATAATTAATGATATTGGTATGGAGGCAGACCCTAACATAGTTTTATCTTTTCAATCTGACATGAGTTCTTTTTCCTAGCCAATGTACTTAGGTGATCGATGTGGCCCAAGGGCCTCTGGGTAGCTTTTCAAAAATATTGTCAAAAGAACAAAGGATAAGAAAGTACAAATTATTTAAGTAGAAATTATTTGATACACTTTGCAAAAGAAAAATAATGTAAAAAAGGGGGGGAATTTCAAATTGTAAACTTGTAATTATTTATCTGTTTTTAGATTATTTTCTTTAACGAGGCCCGATCTAGTTGGACTGCGCATACGTTTTAACGCAGCGTCGACTTAGGCACGCCACAGTACCCTTGACTGCCGTCACAATTGAACACAATAACGTCACAATTAAAATGACGTCAAATTGCGCCAAAATGTTTCACTGATCTTGCATACCTGGTACATGTAAGCTGTTATTTCTATTATTTACATGTTTTTTACAAATATTTTTTTTAAGTTAATAAACAACCTTGGAACATGATTTATTTTGAGGTATTTATTTCTTGGTACATATTCATTATTTTTTCCTTGTTTTATTTCGATTTGCATGTGAGTTAAAAAAAACAAACACTGCACCAAAAGTAAACGATTTTGTCTTTCTCCTTGAACGTGTTGAAGTTTTTATACACACACTTTTTATAGAGGACTTAAATATGCATGGATAAGCTTTATTAAAAAAAATCAGTCTACGAATCATTTAAATGCTACCTCCGAAATATTTTATTTTTCTATATATTACATGATATTAGTAAAATTCGTCATTTGTCGCCTTTTACCCCCCCCCCCTTTTCATTATATGTATAACAACGTCGAGTGTAAAGGGAAAAAAAGAGAAAAATTTGCAAAATGTAAGAATTATTTATTTTTTAGAAACTAGTACAGTATTGCAATCGTTTGTTGTTGTTATGTACAGCCATGGCGACTTATTTCATATCTAGTTGAATAAAATAAGTCCTAATTTTGTGTTTTGATACGCCCCCTTTTCACTGCAATAAAGGCTACCTTCAATTTTCTTTTCATTTTTTATAAGAAGAATAAAAATTGCATGATATATGTGAAAAACAAAACATTTCACCCTGTATTTTTTTTTTTATTTTCAATTTCTTTGCTTTTTTTGGAAAGTTTTACTATGTAATTGTGTATAAAATGACAAAAAATGGTCCATATCTTGACAGTGCCCCCATTTGATTACAATAAAGGCAAGGTAATAAAATTTCATTGTAATTTTTCTAAGCATAATGCATACAAAAATATTTCCAAAAATTAGATTTTTTTATCATTCCGTTTTCGTAATATTCAACTAGATCGGGCCTCTTTAAATAGTGCTTACCAATTCCTTTTGTACACGTGTTGAGTAGTGCTCTGCACAATATGTCATGTTGCTATACATTGATATAGTGACGTAGCCGGTCTCGAAAGGAACTTTTTTTTCTTTTTTTATTAAAGCTGTAATTTTTTTTTAAAATTCAAATTTAACCTGATTATCTTATTTATTTATTTTTTTTTTAATAAAAAACATGTTTGTTAAAATTGATATACCTGAATGAGCATTTTTACTAATATAATACGCCTTTTGTTGTTGTTGTTTTTTTTTGTTTGTTTTTAATATTAAAAGATTATAAATTGTAATGCATGACGAGAAGATGGAATTTTACAGATTAATACATAAATTATTATTTGCGCAAAAAAGAATTAACTTACAAAGAGCACATTATCGTTGTTATTTTGTTGCACCCCATTCCAGTACTAAAACGAAAGTACATATTGAGCAATGTTAACAAGATGCATGATTTGCTTTGTTGATTGCTACGTCACAAACATGTAATGCTTGAGTAAACTACTTCCTAGAGCTGAGTCTGTTTTCATTGATTAATCATGCATTATAGATACAAAATGTGGACATAAAAAGAAAATAAAAAACAAACAAGATAAATTATCGTTGTGTCTCGAATATAGGAGAAATAATAAACAATGTATGTGCCGCCATATATCAGTAAAATACGAGTTTCCTATTTTCCGATCTTCGATCAGAGTGTATAACGATAAGCTTACGTCAACAATTTCGGCTTGAATAAAATAGTCTTTCAATGTAGGTATCAACAGATAAAAAATATTTTTTACATTCAAAAATGCAAAGCTATTATTTTTTATTATATTTTTTGATTATTAAGATTATTTTGCAGCACTTATTACTAAGTTAAATAAGTTAAATTGTTAAATTTGTAGAATAAAAAATAATTCAGTATTTTATTAAAGAATAATTATATATTAAATTATTTAAAATAAATATATATCTTTATTCATATATACACTTACTGGAGAGAAAAACCCCCACAAACACGTAAATTAAACCACGCGTATTTATTGAAATTAAAGGATCTAATATGTGACATACATAATTTCATGCCAAGAAAGATAACCTATTTAAACATCCAAAACAAGTCTACCTTTCTAACTTTTCTTAACAAACAGAAAAATATTTTCAATTATCATTATACTGAAATCAACATCAACTTATAAATCGAAAGATGTTGTTGTTTTCTTTTATTACGATGTTTAATTTCTGAAGAAAGGAATCAATACAATTTTACAGCTGTATTTTTTGTTTTTTTGTTAACATTAATGCACTTATAAGTTTGAACTTGAATCTAAAAGTAACGATGATTGAAGGAGCTTTTTGAATTTCATGCTGCCTAATAAAATGCACACTTCTTCTATATCATATTTTGGAAATGGTACCTTAATATATATTTATGTTCATTAAAAAAAAACATTTCCATTATTTTATATCACTTCAAAATTTCTGGAAATGACTGCTGATTCTTTGTATAAGAACAAGTGATAGTTACATCATTAAAAATTGAAAGTGTCTAGGACAATTATCAGTGAGAAAGGTGCATTGTGAAATTTGTGTACATGTATGATGCGTATGTCTTTGAGTTGACTTCGGCACGATACATTGCTATGAAGTACATGTATATCGAAAACATGCATGCAAAATATCTGCATGTGAATAAAACGAATAAATAATCATAAAATTGGTTTTGGTAGCCCAATTTGCTATTTTAAGTCTTCAGGATCCAAAAATATAAAACACATTAAGTCTTCTATACCAGGTACATTAAGAAATATCAATCTGACCTGTAAGGCCGGATTTGGTTTTTGTCTTTACCAAAAAAGCCTGTTGTTTTCCGTCCCAGTTAGAAAATTTGTATAATAAAATCACATTTGCATTTTCTTATCTATCATTTAGATTAGAAATAGGACCTTTTTCTCTTGCACGTAAATCTTTTATAAACGGACAAGACTTTATTTCTTCTATTTGTTTTGATGTTTTCCAACATCTGATGATGAAACTTATCAAAAAAAAAAAAAAAAAAAAAAAAAAAAAAAAAAAAAAAATCGTATAACATAACAGACTATTTTCATGACATCTTCAGTAAAAATATAAGCAGAAAATTGGCGTTAATGCAGTGTCGAAAGATAATTTTTTTGGTATTGTGCTTTAACCGTCCAGCATACATGCATTTTTAATCTGCTTTAAAAAATTTTCTTTCTTTTTAGTGTTTTCCAAAATCTATTTTACGTTCTAAATGTATATCTTGAAGTTCGTCCAAATAATGACATTCAATATGATCAATATACCATAAATAAGCAATGTTAAAAATATATTAATTTAAGGACAAGTGAAACAAATGTTTTTTTTTCTTGGAGAAAACTTAATTCCATCTCACAGGTTTAAAAAAATATAGATAATTCTTTGAATATTTTCTCCCCCGTCTTGGAAAATAAAAGTGTAGAAATATACCAAATTGGTTTAATTTTATATTAAGGAAAAGCCAATTTGTAAAAACCAGTCTATGTGATTTTTTCCCCATTTTGTGTTTCCTTACAAAATTTAACTGGCTTTGTAAATTTTTGTTTATAAAGTACACTTCTAGCATTGAGCTAATATATTCTGAAATTTGTTTTCATCTGTAAATTTTTACTGAGTATGACTTCTCGATACTCGCTATTTTATTGAAATATTTACAACAATTGTACATGTAATATTTTCCAAATCCGTTTCATTTTCCAAGACTTATTTATATCCACAATTTCTAAGCTTGTTAAAATGCATGTATATTAAGCCCCCCCCCCCGCCCCCAAAAAGAAGTTGTTTGCATCATCTGTCCTTTAAACCTCCTCGATGATGAACGTCATAGTTATGAGGAAATAGATTTCAGAACATCAGACTTTGCTTCATGTGATGTGCATGTCCTTCATTAGAGGATAGAGAGGAATTGTATTTTACGCTTAAAAAAAATAACTTATACAAACAAATTCTACTAGACGACCTTTACTTGACCTTCAATTATTTACCATACAAAACTCATTGAAATACTTCCGTTATTAGGAATACATTAGATTTGATAAATACCTCAATAAAAGAAACAAAATGTTTTTCCGATATAAGGGTTTATCAAAATAATGATAAAAAATCAATCAGCAAATGAAGTATCGTATTCGTAGGTAATAATTACCTGTAATGGATCTTTCATGTACATTCAAACTTAAACATGCGCGGATTTAAGGGAGGGGGTGAAGTTGTTAAATGTATATACTAATCCAAGTAAAATTGACCTTGGACAATCCTACCTTGAAAGCGCTGATCTGTGATATGTTTGTCAGAAAAGTCATAGGTATGAAGATGATTTAGAAGTGTAGACTTGCAAGTAGAAAATAGTAAAAATACGAATTAAAAGAAATATGTACATCTAGCAGGATGCATTAACTACACTGACTTAAAAATTAAAAACAAAACAGGCTTTAACAACTGTGATTTTTACATATATTTTGAGCTTAGCAGGAAATAATAGATTGCAGTCACGCGAGTG
>PRKT01000741.1:17706-80345 GCA_003671525.1 Saccostrea glomerata
CCCCCCCCCCCCCCGATCTGAAAGGGGGGGGGGGGGGGGGGGGCTAGTGCCCCCGCTGCCCCCCTGTGACTACGCCTATGACCAAATATACAAAAACGTATAAACTGATCATCTTAATAAAAAACATAAGATTTGCATATAAACATTGAAAAAAGTTAAAAGAAATCATATACACCTACGTATATAGCATACATATATATTTATATACTAGTATTTTCAAGCAAGTTAATTTTACTGTTTGTAAAAGATTTCTAATCAATCAAAGAAATAGCTTCGGGTAACAGTCTCTTGTTGCACCCTTTCAGTTGTTGCTTTATTTTCCTACCTCAGAGGAATACATTTACTGGTTGTTTTCTTCTTTGATCATTACAAATTCTTTTTCACAGGTCCTGCAATGAAGAAAAGTCTTTATAATTTAAACAGTTGCTTGATACT
Source organism: Saccostrea glomerata (assembly GCA_003671525.1). Lineage (NCBI taxonomy): Eukaryota > Metazoa > Mollusca > Bivalvia > Ostreida > Ostreidae > Saccostrea > Saccostrea glomerata. The sequence goes on from PRKT01000741.1 coordinate 18,142, forward strand.
AGATAGCTAAAGTGAAGTAGGCCTATATGAAAACAAATTTATTTATATTAAAAGGAAATCAAGATATAAATATAGGAAATAGATATATATGCAGTATTAAGAAGAAAATAATGGGTACCATAATATAAGTCGTTTAATACATACAATTAAAATGAATAAAAAATTACATTTACCTAAGCAAACCTGGAATAGGCATGAAATCATCATTGGTTCTGTTTTCTTCTTGTTTGGCTGTTTTCGTCAGAAATCGGTCAACTACAAACCATTGTGATTTTATTTTAAATGCCTTTATCTTATACATGTTTTATAAACAAAATACATAGAATAATACGAATAATATTTAGTGTAGCAAGTCAATATAGTCAGTGGAGAGTTAGTACATAAACATCAGGGACTCGTCTATTTGTATTTTCTTTTATAAAATAGAATGTTGAAAAATAACAAGTTCTATGTAAATCACCATTATACTTAAAAAATAAGCTATCATTACGTGTAATCCTGCCTTATTTCTTTATTCATGGTACATGTAACATCTTCGTGATCCTAATGTGGTTTTTATCTTGTCTATATTCGTAACAAGGTATAGGGCCTATTGTTTGTTGATTTATTTTTCCATTCAGTGGTAGTTGAGAGTCCATGCCATACCTGTGAGTTGTAAAAGGATAATACGTATTTAATAATCGTTGAATTTTAGACCAAGTCCAATTTGAACTGTTTGCATAAACTGAATATGCAAAAATGTACTTGAACACAATCAACCCACAACCTAGCGTACATGTATCATTACGATAATAACGTAAAATACAATGATTATTGAAGAAAAATATCGAGTACTTTGTTAATTATAATATTATTTCTCAGTAGAACATTTTTTGAATAAGTTTATTATAGAATTATTTGTCTAAAACAAGAAAACAACAAAACATGACATACCATCACTTCATGTTTTCCTGGGAGGAAAATGGCGACCGACGCTATTGTTTCTTCCTGCCAAACAATATAAACAAAATGACCAGGATACAAGTCAAAGTTTACCAAAGACTGGTAATGTTGAGGAAACAGATAGTCAAGTTATGTATTGACTAACTGAACGGAAGGAAAAGACTTCAAATCTGGTCAACGTGACAAGTTTATGTTTTCAGTGAACTTTTTACATTTTCTGTTTTCATTTCTGCAGATTATTCATTATACATGGGTCCTAGTGGAATATTGGCAAATGAATATGACGACTAATCCTACACTTTTAACTTACCCCCTCTCGTATTTTTTCACATTAAAAAAAAAATCTGCATACCATGGGTTAAACAATATTTATAAATGGCGACAAAATCTCTTCCAGGCCCGACACATCTACATCTGTCATGGTGAATATTTTTTGACTAAATTTCTTAAGGATACATGTGCATGATTTCAATATTATTACAGGTTGATCAAGCGGCAATCTAATTAAAATTAGATGTTAGATCCGCTTGCATCCTTGCTACACTAACATCTAACAACATCCCATAGAGGGTCACGTCAGAGGTCAAATTCGGAGCAACTCTAGATGTATTCCCTTCGATTGCGTCAACAAATATCCGATGATTTTGCCAGCGACAATTTGATTGGTTGATAGATATTCACCTCTGCCGTGACCCTCTATGTGATGTTGTTAGATGTTAGTGTGGCGAGTATGCAAGCGGATCTAACATCTAATTTTAATTAGATTGATCAAGCGGATCATTGATTTATTTAAAGTATCACCCTTCCTTGCCTTGATTTCATTTTTCTTTCAGGTTAAATTGCTTCCGACGCCTATATTATACCGAAACTAATTACAATGTAATTACGCCACTTTTCTCCGTTTTCTTTCTTTTTACAGTTTTATATATACAGCTTTATGTGTACTGGACTTTGAGTTAAATATTCTTACTTATACATATGTATATCTCAGCATGCATGCGAGTCAGTTTAATGCTCAAGGAACGCTTTACTACCCATTTTTAAACAAGTTTCACACAACCAACATGTGTGGAATCATTTCATAAAACCGATAATCGTGTTTAATATTACAGAACACTCTGAAATAAAATGGAGATTTTGTTTAATTTTTTCCTTCTCAAATGTTATAAATGTAATACATGTACATGAAACTAAGTCATGTTTAAAAAAAAAGGGGGGGGAGGGCGTAAAATGATTTTCTCGGCAGGCGGGCTGTTCATATATACGATCGCATATAGGCCAATGGGGATTGTATAAGATAAAGAAGAATAGAAAGTTTTTGTTTTATTATATCACTTTATAGAGTATTAAATAAATTAATATCCGTAAGTAAAATTGGATAAATAACACGACGGTCATCTAGATTTTCTCGACTGACACATATTTTTTTTTAAATGGTAAACACGAAATTTTTTTTTTTTTAGATTTTGTCTCAGTTTATTTGTTATTGATCATTATTTTATTTAGTAAACAAGCACATGGTGTATAAAATTATATACAAAACATAAAAAAAAGGTTTCGGACATACCTATGAGCGGTTAACTAATAAAATGAAATTGAAAACTTGATTAAAAAAACCTGTATATTTTCTCGTTCAATTTATTTACTATACAAGCATACTTTTCCAGTCGTAAATGTATCTCCGCATGTCCGACTTTGGAAAACAAAGAAAACAATGCATTTGTTACCCATTTATTCGTAGAGCTTACTGTCACTCTTATCACATTATCAGCACCGTAATGGCGGCCGACGACAACGCCGCCGTATGACAAAGCGCGATAACTCTTGTAAAAAAGAATCGTGTATATTGATCTGGCTCAAGTGATAAACAAGAACACATTGAAGATATTCTGTGTAAATCTACAAGAGAAATTTTTTCCTCTCACTGAATTTTGCAGGGGGTTTGTGTGTAGTTTATTCATTTTTGTATAAATGTAGATAAAAAATGGAAAATACCCCTTTTTATGTTGGAAAGTTGATTTTCTCGTAAAAAAAATATTTTCTTAACGAGTAAAAAATTTAACCTGACACCAGCTCTTTCTATGTTCCAGAGATCACGATGAATTCATCTATGTCATAAACTTTATACAATATTTTTGTTTTGCACTTGTGCCGAGGTGATTTTATGCAACAATATGGAATATCATAAATCTCAGTCACGTGATCAATACAGACATGTGACTTCACAAAAATGGTTTAAAATAAAACCTGATTAAACTATTATCTCAAATTGACTGCAATTTCAAACAATGATTACATATTAAAATTAAAATCTAGCTCAGAATAAAATGTATATTTTAAGACATTTTAAACCTTCGGACAGCCTTATCATAACTGCGTGACCTATGGGGGTAGTGCGGGGCCAAAATGGCTGACCAAAGTTTTACTTAGTAATCTATAGGAAAATTATTTAAAATTCATCTTCTCAAGAATGACAAAGCCATAATTCATCATATTTATATGGAAGCAATCATGACCCCCGGGGGTATGGTTAGGCCAAAATGGTCGACCAAATTTTACATAGAAATATATAGGAAAATTCTCTAAAAATCATCTCAAGAATAACAAATACATGATTGATCATGGGACTACTTTGGAATTTAAACTTTTCAATAAAAAAAAACAATTAATGCTTTTTTCCTAGTCACAGTGCTCATGTAAGCGTTGTTGCCCATGGGCCTTTTGTTGTAGGAGATATATCAGTAGAACTTTAACCATAACATGGATTATCTATTTTGGAAGACATATCCTTAAATTTACAAATTAAATTTGAAACAGATTATTTCGCTTTTAATAAATGTGACATCATTTTTTTTACTTCTGTACGACGAATACACATTTATTTTTATTGAAGTTTGAATAATATGGATTTGCAAATTAAAAAAAAATATCAATAAGATTAAATATCTGGGAAATCTTAGATTGATATGATAATAATACCCTGTAAAATCAGTAGAAAACAGTTCTTTGAGCCGTTTAATGGTTGTAGTATATTTGAAAATGATTTCAGTCTATATCAAACATCAAGGATAACAATGAAGTCAAATTTGTCTCATTTGCCTTTATTGCAAGAAAGAGATAATGAATAGTATTCAATCTCAAAGTCCATAAGAAAATTCAAAATAAAAGCAGAGCAAACACATGCAAGGACCTCCGAAACAAATAAGAGGTGATATCGGGTGCCATGGAGGAGTTAGCAATTCCTGCTGACCGGTCACAGCTGCCTTGAGCTCCTTGTCATTATCTGAAAATAACGGAAAAATCCGTCGTCAGTTCAGTGTATATGTAATGGACTAACAATTAGTATGAAAAACGTCAGCCAGCATTTGACTCAATGATTAATTGTATTCGCTGACAAGGTCATTGTATCGACCATAGAACTTCATTGCAAAAAAAGGTTCAGAGATAAATTGGGGGCTACATCTTAAATTGAGGAATCAGAAGGAATTGGGTCGATATACACCTGAAAAATGCAGGTTGCAACCCTGCTCATTTCTGATATTTTTTAGATTTATCAAACGAATCAAGCATAGTTGAATTCCTAAGCTTCAACAATATATTCAAATGTATGATAATTAATTTTCGTAATTTCTTAAAGATATTTGGATTGATCAGTCTCTCGTATACGGAAACACAAAACGTTACAAGCAAAATCTTATAAACAAGTAAGTGTCCGGTTTTGGAGATTTTTTAAAGTAATAAGATGAATCAAAATGAAATGTATGCCGGAAGCATGAAAAGGGGGAAGCATTATACAGGCCTCTTTTCACACGTGATGTAAATTTTGTATATTCTAAAATCATTCCTATTTACCAGACTTTCCTTCAAAGAAGGTAAAAAGTCATGAATATTTTGAATTTTATATAATTATATAAAAATAAACATATATCATTTAGTAATCTGAACCAAACCATACGTTTATTTCTAAATTATAAAATTTTAAGAAGTTACCATTGGTAGAAACCAGTAAAAAGCAATAATAATATCTTTTAATTATGTCGATTTTTGTTCGATATTTTAATTTTTGATTTCAGTTGTTTCAATTAATGCTTACATTCAACTTATCATCCCATTATATAAGTTTTTATATTCTTTAACTTTATATGTGCACATGTTTACAAAATATGATGAAAAAAAGTCCCCTTGAGATTTCATATACCTATAAAATCACATTATTAACCACAATTTTTCAACTTTTCTATACTTAAAAGAGCAAAAATAACATTAAAAAAAAAACAAAAAAACAAATAAATAAATATATATAAGCCAGCAATGAATTTTCATAATATCATGAATGGTTTCCTTTTGAACTAAATTAAACACAAAATTCCACAATCGAAGTTTGTGGTCAGACATTGTTGAAGAATACTAAATTTGAACAGTTCTCAGAAAGGCGGAAGAATAGAGGAACAGAAGACGAACAAGACAAACACTAAATGCCATGCCATTTTTATGACTGGGCATAAAAATCACTCTTCCTGCAAACTTTCTCGATCCACTCTCACTGTCTGATTCGTCGATGATTGGGGGAATATCGGCTGCATCCAAGACATTTCTACTCCAATCTCGCACTCCAAATGATTTTTCTCTGTATCGTGCACCACTTAGATACCATATTACTGATGCAATATGCGAGCACATCCCAACTCATGCGCCTGTTCTACATGTGCAGTACCAAGTTTCCACTGTACTCTCACTGTAACGAATTCAGAATTTGTACTTCTTAGAAGATATGTGCCTACTTGGGATCTTGGCTCTGAGCAAGATATTGTCCTCTTCATGGAAATAAATGTCGCTTTCACCATCTATGCGCTCTTGCATGTAACTTGAGGATAATTTTAATTGGTAAGTACCACAAGTCAGATTTCTGAGTTTTTCATCATCGAGTATAGGAAATGAATCCAAATCCACTTCAGAGGTTCCATACAGAGTTTTCCTTTGCAATGCCTCCCCCTCAATAAAAGCTTTCAAATGATTTACCTGAATTAAAATCAAATTCAATAACAAACAGCTCATTCTAAGAACATTTACAGTTAGGGTAAATAGATAATAAATATAAGTTGTAATTTTTGCACATTTTGAAATTAAAAATCAACACTATTTGTCTTTGAAAAAAAGTATACTTGCGTGCTTGGATACGTGAAGCATTTAAGCTGCTTCTGCATCATCCTCTTTTCTGCTGCTGGTGGGACTCAGTGGAGGTGAAAATCTTTTGAATACTGCACAGACAATCCGAATATAGTCTCAAATGAATGGAATTTGATGAGTTTGTAGTGTACGGTCAAGATATCTCCATCTCTTTATACGGGCATTAGATGACTCTACCACCCACCTGACCTAAAACATGAAAGAAAATATTGTTTTATCTAGAAAGAGTTTTAAATAACTATACATGTACAATACATGTACTTACAAGATATGTTTTAAATTTAGTATACAAACTAATTAGTGTTAGAATGTCAGCAAATTTTTAGATATGTAGTTATGAACATGCATTTCAAAATATTAAAATATAATTCCCACCGTTACCTTTGTCACTAGTCGACTCATATCGTCATCTTCGGTCAACGTCTGCTTCTGACCAGCCTCTAAAAACTTAGTCATCTCCGCCTGGATCCACAAATCTGCTAGCAAAGGAAGAGCGTCTCTGAAGCCTCTATCCACAATGAAGATGTCATCCTCATTAAGCCAGGAGCGAATACTTTCAGCGTTACTCTTGATAATGTGTGTAAGAATGGAAGAATCATTGTTCTTTCTATCCCCTAAATAAGGACCTAAAATGGAGACAAGATATCCTGTTGTTGTAACAACCGACATTGGTTTAATGAGGGGTCTCCTTTTCTGCATACTGAATGATCTTCGCTGGAAGGATTTGGATGTTCGGAATAAAGTTGATAGCATGAGATTTGATAGTCCAGTTTTCATTTTACAAAAGAAGATTGCCATAGAGGTAGTCAAGCTTCTTGCTGGTGTATTCTTTACAAAACCCTGCACACAGTCACACAGTTTTTGAAACTGCTGAATCTGATAATGACTTTAAGTCTGTGTTTGTCAAATTTTTTGGATCATCAAAGTTCTAAAACTGATTTTCACTGTTGTGAAATCAAACGCAATTTAATCATAATCAATGTTATTTAAAATCAATGAATGAATTGTACTTAGCTGAAGTACGAAAAAATTAAGTTTAATTTATTTACTTTTACGTGTAAAAATATTTAAATGCAGGAAAAATATGTCATTAATGACTAATATTTAAAAATCATATTTCATAATGCCGTTTTTGAGCCAGCGAATAAAATGTATAATACGTAAACGATGATATCGGCATTTTATCTCTGTACAACTGCATGAATAAAAACAGAATTATTTATTAACAATTATTAATTAATTAAATACAACTGTCAGATCTAGAGTATTGAATATTTATATCGGTCTGTACATAACTAATGTATACAGAATTTTCATTTACATCGCTGCTAAACTAGTTGTGAGAGATTGACATGTAATTAATCAATTAATAATAAAACCGTAATAATGTCCGAGAGATTCCGAGTATTAAATCCAAATTGAGGCCAAAACGTGTGAGAATCATATACAAAGCGTGTGAGAAAGGTGTACAAAGCGTTTCGTAAGCCTTTCGTGTAAACCGTGCAGCCTTTCGTGCAAAGCGTTTCGTGTAAACAGTGTAGCGTTTCGTGTAAACCATGCAGCGTTTCTTGCAATTCGTGTAGCTTTCGTGTACCGTTCGTGCAGCGAGCGTGTTGGGTAATAGCACGTCTCAGGGTCTGTAGGTACATTTAGGACCTTAAAAACATTTCCTTTAATTTGACATTTATTTTAGAAAATTCATTGCTCGGCAGGGTATTTTTCTTGTGTCTGACAACGCAGCTTCAAGTAAGCCTAAAGAAATAAAGAAGACGCGGGTATGTTAAGGTATCATATGTGTCAGTTCTCAGGTAATAAATAGACTTTTCAAAGAAAATTAAGTTTGAAAAATTACCAAAACCCCTGATAAATGTAAACTGTTAGGGAATGCTCCGTGTAACCCGGAGTTTTTGCAAAGTTGACGCAATTTGTACATAATGATAAGTTGATCTGGCCACGTTTCATACACTGAAAAAATGTCTTGTTATCTAATAAAATGTTATTTTCACTTACATAAAAGGTCGTTTATTTGGATGCAAAATCTATTGTATCGTTTTATTAATATATTGTTCGTATATTGTCCAGAGACACGATGCTGTGTATTTGTATGCATAGTCATTGCAAAAGTAATATATAAGCAGGGATCACTCTGGATTTTAATGTTGATGGGTGGATAGCCCCCCGGGAAAAATTGATTTACCATGCTATTTTGTGATGAATTTCAAGTAAATTTGATGGGTCTTTGAGGGTTTTTAAATTCCATTTCTGACACAACCAATTTTTATATTTTTTAATAGAATGTACATATATATAATATTATAAATATACAAAAAAGTTGGTTTCCTTTTTAATTTTCACCTCTGTTCTGAAAAATGTCATATTGGTCATAAGGTCCCTTAAAATGGGTTAATTGCAAGCTTAAGTCATACACAGGATCGGTTGTTGAACTTTTTTCACCTGTACCCTCGAAACATCTTGTCTAGTATTTACACATCAACTCAAAATTTAATGTAGGTGACCATTGCAATATTAATCCTGACGTTTAACAATTTTAGCAGTTATAATTATTGGAATTGATAAGACTGCGCAGCACTTTTAGAATAGTACATTAAGTTTTAAAAAGTATTAAAAATGAAACGATTTTTCAACTGCGTTATTCCCTTGCAATTTTAGAATTTGTAGATGACCTCTAAACAGCAAGTATAATTACTATTGCTTAAATCTTATTTATCACGTGACAAGTCTAAATAAAAAAAAATGAATGTCCTCAACATATGATTTTGAAGTTCATCTTATTTTTCAGATATCAGCAAAGTCTTAAAGAGAATGCCTATCCTTGTAAAGTATGTAATTTTATCTTCAAAGAAAATTTTATTTTATTTTCATTTTTCATCCTTACACTACTGAGTCGAGATATGACATTTGGGAGCAATTTGCGATAATAAGTACTAGCAAAAAGTACTAGCAAAAATTGACGATTGTACAGTTTTGCTGTTATTTGCATTCCCTATTTATACAAGTAAATTGGCTTCAATAGGAAGCTTATTTGAAATATAACATCATTAGAACTGATAAAGTTGCACGAGCTATTTTCACTTTTCCTTTCACATAAAATATATATATACTAGATAATTACCCGCGCAAGCGCGGGAAATTGAATTTATACATAGAACTTTACCATTTACAACAGAAAATTATATATTGTAGTTAGAAGTTGTAGATTTTACTGACAGACTACAGACTTACAGAGGGAAGAAATACTTTGTTCAAAAGTCCGCATGAAAGAAATATTAATGTACGTCACCATTCCCACCCACTTTTTGTGAAAACTTTGAAAATAAAAAATGCTTTAATTGACGTTTATGCCTTCAACATGTTCAAAACATCATACAATGTTATGGATATTGCACTTCAAATGTTCTTATTTCATTTTCATGTAGGATAAAAGCAACGAATATACATAATATACAAAAAAAAATTGATTTTGGGGAGTTGGAGGAGGGGTAAAAATTCACAGGTACTTGGGTCTGTTCTGAAAGGAATTGGCATTGGAGACTTTTTTTAGAGAGAAAAAAGCTAAAATGTCTTTGTGAAAGCACAAAACTTTATAGCTGTAATTAAATGTATTTGAACAATACCTTATTCATAAGTTTTCTCTTTTATTGAACGCAATTAAGTTGATTACAAATTGTACGTCGGGTTCGTTACCACTTTGCTCTCAATACGGAAAATACAGTTTTTATCGATAAACTTAGAAGAAAAAGATATATGTACACTGCCTACATGTATCTATTTTGGTCTTTCAATGTACGTATTTCCTATATTCAAAATATTTTAATTTGTCATTTACTCGTCCTCAAATTATGATACCTCGCTGTCGGCTTGTAATGAATTCAAATCGTAATCTCACGATTGCTTGCAACGTACCATTTGTCTACTAATATAATCCTTGTATAAATAAATATTAGTGTTTTTTCCCGGCAACAATATGTTTCTGATAAATTCCAAGCATATTTTGCTCGTTTTTACAAAACTATTGTTTTTATTTATTCTAATTTATATAACATCATTTGTTGTAAAACTATTTAATCAATTAACCCGTTAATTACAATATTTTTAATTATTTCTTGATTAAAATAATGTAGCAAAAGGGACGCGATGTTCTAGAAGCTTCCATCAATATTGAGATCGGTGATTGACGAAAATAATTTACACTTTTCGTTTTTTAATTGGTTACCGCAACTTATTTCTTTTATATCAATTAAATCAAGTTTTGATTGAATAATTCAGTGATGACATTTTATGAATAAAAAATAGATTGTTTGTTGTCAGTTTCATTAAAATTTGTCAGTAGCTTAGATCCGCCAACCGGAAACGCCACAATTCTCACGTTGATGCTATTTCATGGCTGTTTTCAGAAGATTGAAGTAGACTTTTAATTTTATGTACGATACTTACTATCCGAGTGAAATCTGAATATAGTTTACGGACAACATCTTGTATGCAGTGTAGTATTAGAGGGGTAAGTAAGAACTCTTGTGCACCCGTTTCGGAGTTTATTTGCAAAATTTATTAATTTATAAGTATAGATATGTGCACTTCAACTGGCATTTATTTAAATAGGTTATGAAATGAAAATTAAATTTCATTGAATTTCATTTATTTCCTGGAATTTTTCTTTCTTCTTTATCACTTTTTGTCATTACCTTCTGGTATATAATTGTGATGCTTGACCCATCTGTTTTTGTAATCATTAAGATATCATAAATTAATGTTTGCTGCCTCGAGATCTCGCATATCCTGGCATTTAAAAAAAAATCGAGTCAAACCATTTCCTTCACTCGCTTTTGTTTGTACAGAGAGAAAACAAATGATTTTAAAGAATAGGCCATCATTTTTTTTTTTTTATTTTAAGGTTTACAAACCCGCCGCTCAAGATTTTGAATTTTCAGAAAAAAAATAAAATTGAGAAAAACTGATTTTTTCCTTTCCGATGTCAAATTTGAGTCGGGATCGAGATTTCAAATTTACGAACTCGTACTTCCGGTTTTAGATGAACATGGCCAATCTCTCACCAGAGGGCGTTTTACGCTCATCGCTCCAACACCTCTGTTATCGTCTAAATTACAAAAATCTTGTAAAACGAAAATAAATCATAGATTTCCACCAACTTGATAATTTCTTTAAATGAAATTAGAAATATCAATCTGTAGCACTTCTCCTGTTCTTTCAAAATTTGGATATATATTAAAATAGCTTAAATACATGTATATACGGCACTATTTTGTTCTGAATTATATATTATACATATTTTCATTTTGAAACAAAGGAGACAAAATCAGAAAATATTTACTACCAGAGAGCTTAAAATATGTAACATCATTGAGAAATCGTACAGAACAATCAATGTTTATACAATTTTTGTCGACATATATTTATTTGACAATCCGCGCTACTTTTTAGACGACAACAGAGGTGTAAGCGGAGCGCGCCCTCTGGTGAGGGATTGGAACATGGCGGGTGGTAGATTTGCAAAGTCCATAGTAGCACTAAAGCTTTGTTTAATGTTAATATTTATCGATAGGGGTGCCATTCAAAATGTTTCACAACTTCAGAGGACAAATAAAATGCTGACAACTTTATTGCACAGTGACATGATGGTAAGATAATTATCTATCCGTATTCAAAAGTATCTGTCTGTAAATTATTTTTCTCCCACAGTTTTAAAACTGTTCATGGTAGCTTTTGTCAGAGACATTCCTTAAGTTTCTGTTATAGCTTACAGTCTTATAAGCACAATTCTTCAAAAAAGGTGGCTTATACATCAGATGTAATAAATAAAATTATGAGGGAAGTTAAGTACTTCTGAAGAACAAATAAACAATAGCTAAAGAAATAAAATACTTCAACTGTTAAAAACAAGTATTATATACAAATATATACAGGTATGTAGTATCGTTTGTTGCAGCCAGAAAAATTATTTTACACTTAATTAAAAAAAATTTCACCCTAATCCCCAATACTTCCTGTCTGTTTTATGAAAGGAATTATTATTTAAGGTCTCAGGTATATTTTAGAACAATTTCTACACATTTACCAAAACATATTAAAAACAAAAGTGAAGATATATTAAAAAAGTTTTGAAAAATTGATTTAAAAAAAAATCTGTATTTTGTCCAAGATAACACAATATATATATCACTGGTAAAACTGGTAGATGATGCAATAAACAAAGGTTCTAAAAACAAAAAAAAATTCCCCTTTGTAATCCTAATGCGTCCAGTGGCATGGAGCCTGTTAGGAGGGCATAAAAAAAGAAAAAAAAATAATGTACAAAAGTACAACTTATCCAAAAAAAAAAAAATTATTTTTTTCTTATTTCCTCCTCCTACGGGACTTTTTCATTCTGGCGTTCTTAAACCTAAAAATAACAAAATGCTGACCTTGTCTTTAGTATTTTTTGGATGGGGGCATCCTAACCCCACCACAAAGAATTGAAAAATTCCAATTGTTCAGTTTCGCCTTAATATTAAACGCACCATTCAGTGCATTACGTTCATATTCAACTTTGATAACCTTTACGGGTCAATATCAGTGGCGGATCCAGATATTTTGAAAGGGGGGCAGTTTGAGGGCAGAATAGGTGTCCACAGCCACTCCAAAAACTTTATTTTGTTTTTTATTTAAAACTTAAATTGCGCTTTTATTGAGTTCTGTATAAATGAAGATCAGAAAAAAATAAGCATTATCAATTTGGATATTGCAGCGTTTTCAGGTATTTTTAAGGTGTTCAGGACTTTTGTTACTTGAACTTCAGGCGATATGCATGCATGTCTTTGCTTAAAAAAGAGTATTGTGTGGTGTTTTATGCGAGATTACACAGATACACAGGTAACCCGGATATTTAATAAAGGTTACCTGTACTAAAACCGCACAAAATGTACGCCCTTTCTAACGCTGATCATGGAGAATACCCTGTCGTGATTGAATAAGGCCAAGGATAACTTTAATCGGTAAATACTTCATTGACATAATAAGCAATTTTAATTCTTATTTAGATTTGAACAATGATGTTTTTATACAACTTAAATTGATCAACTTTCGTTTTATGAATGACTCAAATTTCGTCTTGCACACAACAGCTGTGTGTAAGAATTATTTATTAATTTTTTTGGCTGAACACATAAACTTTGCTTTGCAAAAAAGAAACACTTTTAATGTAACATATCTGTGTAGGGCATTGTCAGACTGGATGCTGACAGAAGACAGTATTTTATACTTCCTATTGGCAGTAGCTTCATATATAAGCGACTACCATTCTTTTGTATATGGAGAGCAATACGCACTAAAAATAGGGGTATGATAAACTTATCAACGAGTTCTTTGTTAGCTCACCTGCGCTCATGGCTCAAGTGAGCTTTTCTCATCACATTTTGTCCGGGGTCCGTCTGTCTGGCTGTCCGTCTGTCAGTCTGTAAACTTCGCACATTTTCGACTTCTTCTTAAGAATCGCTTGTCCAATGACAACCAAACTTGTCACAAAGTTTCCTTTGTGAAAGGGATTCAAGTTTGTTCAAATGAAGGGCCACGCCCTTATTCAAGGGGAGATTATTTGAAATTAATGGAAATTTGGTGGCATGTTTTAAAAATCTTCTCAAAAAACAGGAAAGATGAAACTAATGGTGAAATATCTCCAGGTAGTGTAGATTCAGGTTTGTTCAAATTATGACTCCAGGGGGTAGGACGGGGCCAAAATAGCCGATCAAAGTTTTGTATAGAAATATATAAGAAAAATTCTTTAAAAATCTTCTTTTCAAGAATGACAAATCCATAATTCATCATATTTATACAGAAGCATCCTCAGGTAGTGTAGATTAAAGTTTGTTCAAATCATGACCCCTTGGGGTAGGGCGCGGCCAAAATGGCCGATCAAAGTTTTGCATAGAAATATATAGGAAAATTCTTTTAAAATCTTCTTCTCAAGAATGATAAATCCATAATTCATAATATTTATTTAGAAGCATCATCAGGTAGTGAATATTGAAATTTGTTCAAATCATGACCCCTGGTGGTAGGGCGGGGCCATAATGGCCGACCAAAGTTTTACATAGAAATATATAGCTAGGGCCACACCAATTTAATTCCTTGTTCGTCAGACATTTGATGAAAAAAGTACGAGCGGGCTAGCGGTTAAATAATAATATTATTACTTTTTTGAAGGCAAAATTTTAAGGCGGGGCGTGAAAAAATTTGAGCGGACAATTATATTTTTTCTGATTTGCAGAGTAAGTAGATTAAAAGTACGATAAATAGAGCAGAAATATAACAGAAAACAGCAAAGAATTCCAATGGTGCGGGAATTTCAAATTTAAATTATTTGTATAGTTTTGTTTAAATAAGAGCGCGCGGGTCCGACGAACGATAAATTTTATTGGTGTGGCCTAGGAAAATTCTTTAAAAATCATCTTAAGAATGTTAAGGCCATAATTCATCATATTTTTATGGAACATCCTTAGGTAGTGTAAATTTAAATCATGCGAAGCTGGGATAAGTTTTCTCGTAAAATATCAAACTGTTCAAACTATAGTAACTTCTCTGAACTACCTAGATATGACGTCGTCATCAAATATGACGTCAACTCACAGCATACTTGTGCTGACATTACAGGGAATGTGTCATAATTTTTTACATATCATGTAGATTTATTTTGAGGAATTGTTGTTTAATTAAAGTGTTAAAATTGTTTTTTAAGCTTCAGTAGGCTGTTATGATGTTGAACATTTGAATCTTAAATATCCCTATTTTTTTCGTTTGTCCAATATGCACATATTCAAACAATATGGAAAAATTATGTGTGAAACACTCACCTTTCATGTCCGTTGACAGAATTAGAATTGATGCATCGGGTTTATATTAGGCTGGCTCAAGTGACAAACAAGAACACATTGAAGATATTCTGTGTGAATCTACAAGAGAAGTTTTATCTCTCACTAAATTTTGCAGGGGGTTTTTAGTTTTAGTTAGTTTAGTTAGTTTAGTTTAAATGGCGATAAAAATGGAAAATACCCCTTTTTATGTTCGAAAGTTCAATTTCTCATAAAATATTTTCGTAACGAGTAAAAAAATTAACACTTTCTATGTTCCAGAGATCAAGATGAATTCCTCTATTGAATGAACTTTGTACAATATTTTTGCTTTGCACTTGTGCAGAGGTGATATTTTTGTGCAACAATATGAAATATCATAAATCTCAGTCAAGTGATCAACACAGTCATGTGACTTTACAAAAATGGGTTAAAATAAAACCTGATTAAACTATTATTTCAAGTTGACTGCAATTTCAAACAAGCGTTACATATTAAAATTAAAATCTAGCTAATAATGAGATGTATATTTAAGGCATTTTAAGCCGTGACTGCGTGACCCCCGGGGAAGGGTGGGGCCAAGATGGCCGACCAAATTTTTTCTAAGAAATCTATAGGAAAATTATTTAAAACTCTTCTTCTCAAGAATCACAAATCCTTAATTCATTATATTTATATGGAAGCATTCTCAGGTAGTGTAGATTGAAGTTTGTTCGAATCATAACTCTTGGGGTATGGCGGGGCCAAAATGGCCGACTAAATTTTTACATAGAAATATATAGGAAAATTCTCTCTAAAAATCATTTCAAGAATAGCAAATGCCTGATTGATCATGGGACTACTTTGGGATTTAAACTTTTCAATAATAAACCAATTACTACTTTTTTCTAGTCACAGTGCTCATGTGAGCGGTTTTGCCCGTGGGCCTTTTGCTTTAGGCGATATATCAGTAGAACTTCAACTATAACATGGATTATCTATTTTGAAAGACATATCCTTAAAACAAATTAAATTTGTAACAGATTATTTCGCTTTTTAAAAATGTGACATCATTTTTTTTTTACTTCTGTACGACAAATACACATTAATTTATATTGAAGTTTGAATAATATGGATTTCCAAATTAAAAAATATCTATAAGATTAAATATCTGGGAAATCTTAGATCAATATGATAATAATACTATGTAAAATCAGTAGAATACAGTTCTTTGAGCTCTTAAATGGTTTTAGTATATCTGAAAATGATTTCAGTCTATATCAAACATCAAGGATAACAATGAAGTCAAATTTGTCTCATTTGTCTTTATTGCAAGAAAGAGATAATGAATATTGGTCAATCTCAAAGTCCATAAGAGAATTCAAAATAAAAGCAGAGCATACACATGCAAGGACCTCCGAAACAAATAAGAGGTGGGATCAGATGCCATGGAGGAGTGAGCAATTCCTGCTGACCGGTCACAGCCGCCTTGTGCTCCTTTTCATAATCAGAAAATAACGGAAAAATCTATCGTCAGTTCAGTGTATAAATAATGGACTAACAATTAGTATTAAAAAAGTCAGTCAGCATTTGTCTCAATGATAAATTGTATTTGCTGACAAGGTCATTGTATCGACCATAGAACTTCATTGCAAAAAAGGTTCACAGATGAATTGGGGGCTTCATCTTAAATTGAGGAATCAGAAGGTCGTTATACACCTGAAAAATACAGGTTGCAACCCTGCTCATTTCTGATATTTTTTTTAAGATTTATCAAACGAATCAAACATACTTGAATTCCTAAACTACAACAATATATTCAAATGTATGATAATTTATTTTCGTAAATTTTTAAAAATATTTGGATTGATCAGTCTCTCCTATACGGAAACACAAAATGTGACGGGCAAAATCTTATAAACAAGTAAATCCTCGATTTTGGAGATTTTTTAAAGTAATAAGATGAATCAAAATGAAATGTATGCAGAAAGCAGGGAAAGGGGGAGGCATTATTCAGGCCTCTTCTGTTCTCACGTGATGTAAATTTCGTATATTCATAAATCATTCCTATTTACCAGATTCTCGTTCAAAGAACGTTAAAAGTCATAAATATTTTGAATTTTATATTAATAAAAATAAACATATATCATTTAGTAATCTGAACCAAACCATACGTTTATTTCTAGATTATAAAATTTCAAGAAGTTGTTTCTGGTAGAAACCAGTAAAAAGCAATAATAATGTCTTTTAATTATGTCGATTTTTGTTCGATATTTTATTTTTTCCATAACATGTTTTTTTTTTCCTTAACTTTTTAGATATCATTAGTCACTATAATTAAGCTCTAAAACTTACCGAAAAATGTCGAAGACCTTCAGAGAATATATCCATATAAATGCATGATTTATATCAAATTCAACATAAATGCGTAAGATGAACGCATTGCTATTAAATATAATTGATAAGGAACATTTCAAAAGAAGAATCTTCTTATAGAAAGGGATTGGGGATTTAGCCTTTACATGAGGGACATGAATAATGTTCAACATAACAAAGATTAATGTTTAGTGATTTGATGAAATGGGCATCTTTAATAAATTTCTAGAACCATTCCTGTCCTTTGGATGGTGTCACGTATTACAGATATTGTGTTGTTAATATACGGAAATATTATCAGAAATTTATAGTTAACAGTTAAAACATATACGTATAAATACATGTGATTTCTTCAATTAGTTATTAGTATTCTTATCCCTACCGTTTGTACATCAGATTATGTTTTACCCCGTTTACCTCGTTCTGTACACATGCCATGTTTATGCAGTATCTAAATTTTCAATAGTATCCCATAATTACAGAAGCACGTTTCATGAATTATAGAGCTCTCAACCTGGGATAATATAATTTTTCTTGTAATTGAAATTATTTTATTCAATAATTAAAATGCTGAAATACTTATGAATCAGACAAAAATATAAGGGACCATGGGGGAGAGACTTCTGGATACTCCGTAGGTGATATAAGAGTTAAAGTGAAGGATTACACATCCTCTGTTCATAGTAGTTCTTATTCTGAATAGCAGATATGTATTGGAATCTTGACAATTCGGATCCCAAAAAGTCAGCAAAAGTACAACCTGTAGTTTGAATACACAGTGGGCAACTTTATAGCGATTAAAGTGTTCAGAGATGCTGAATTTCTTTTTTATCTGCGAATAATGCAACATTAAGTTATATGATTATATATCTTTTGTTTTATGAATTGTTTTTTCCTTGTAGAAATGGAAAACGTTGTGAAAACATGTCCCCAAAACGCCAGAGAGGTCTTGGATTCCTCCACCAGACTGGGCTGTGGTGTAGACAAGTATGGGAACGATCAGTACATCTGTGTTTCTAACAGAAACAAAACAGGACTAGTACAACTATGTTACAACGGTGTCATGGAATTGATACAAAGAGGTAAATGTTCTGGTAATTTAAGTGTTGTACAAGAAGCCCAGGTGCCACATCGCTTATCTGAGCAATTTGCTAGGAAACAGTACATGTCAGATCAGAACTGAAAGTTTACTGAAGGGGGAGGGTGAGTTGAATTTTAACCTTCCAGGGGGCCATGATTTGAACAAACTAGAAGCTACACTACCTGAGGATGATTCCACATAGATGTCACTGAGCATGGCTTTGAAGTACTTGAAGAGAAGATCTTAAAAGGTTTCCCTAATATATATATCCTACCCCCGGTGGTTATGATTTGAACAATGTTGAATCAACACTACAGAGGAGTTTCAATATTCCTTTCTCAATAGTTATTGAGAAGAAGACTTTTCGTACATATTCCTTTTGAAAAATTTTAATCAGCCATTGTGGCCCCACCCTTCACACAGGGGTCATGGTTTGAACAAACTTGAATCTACACTTTACCTGAGAATAATTCCACATTAGTTTCATCTTTCCTGGCCTAGTGGTTCTTGAGAAGGAGGTTTTGAAGATTTCTCCTATATATATTCCTATGTAAAACTCTGATCGGTAATTTTGGCCATACCCTACCCATTGGGGGTCATGATTGAAACAAACTTGAATCCCCACTACCTGAGGATGATTCCACTCGAGGTTCATCTTTCCTGGCTCAGTACTAGTGGTTCTTGAATAAAAGATTTTTATAGATTTCTCCTATATATTCCTTTGATCGGTCCTTTTGGCCCCACCCTAACCCCGGGGGTCATGATTTTAATTAATTGGAATTTACACACACTGAGGTTGACTTCACTTGAATTTTATCTTTCCTGGCCCAGTTGTTCGTGAAAAGAAGATTTTTAAAGATTTGTGCTATATATTCCTTTGTAAAACTTTGATCGGTTCTTTTGGCCACACCCTACCCCCGGGGATCTTGATTTGAAGACACTTGAATCTACACTACCGTAGGCTGATTCCACAATGATATCATCTTTCCTGCAACGGAAAAAATTTTGATCAGAAAAGCTCACTTGAGCCTTCGGCTCAGGAGAGCTAAAACGAGCATTAAGAATCTTCTTAAAGGTCCGATTATCATAATAACATGTCGCTTAAACATTTCAGACTAATATATTATTAAAATGCATTTGGAAACGCTGTATATCATTGGATTGCTTTCAATGAAGCGTGAAGGGTTTATTAAGAGAACTCTTCCGAAAACAAGAACATCTTATTTAACTTAATAAAATGTATCTTTATTGTATTTTACAAATATGGCAGATGTTTCACGAAACATTTTTTGTCCTTTTTTTGTCATTTCTATATGAAACTACTTTTTGGATTTTAAGTAGTTTCATATAGAAATACAGAATTTAAAAAAAATGGAAATCTAAAACTATAAAGAAAAAGAAGCTATTCAAAACCTGTCAAGACCCCTATGAACAAGACTCTTTTTTAGAATTTCATTTTCAAATCCTAAAAATCATTAATTAAAATACATGTATATCAATGATAACACATTGAAAGTTTTTTCCCTTGTTTGAACATATAGAATGAGCTTATCCAATAGAACTGGATACAAAAAATTATTCTGGCTTGTAATAATTAACTAATATTAAACATTTTATTTTTTTATTTATTTATCTGCTAATTTATTTGATTACTTGATAGGAAAATGTTGCTAAAACCAATCAATAGGTATAAAAAAATGTTACACATGGTAGTTCTGAGAATTTGTTGCTTTTTTTTTTTACATTGTAGCCTCTTGTACAACACTTAAATTACTGGAACATTTACCTCTTTGTATCAATTCCATGACACCGTTGTAACATAATTCTACTAGTCCTGTTTTCTTTCTGTTCGAAACACAGATGTACTGATCGTTCCCATACTTGTCTACACCACAGCCCAGTCTGGTGGAGGATTCCAAAACCTCTGTAGCGTTTTGGGGACATGTTTTCACAACGTTTTCCATTTCTACAAGGAAAAAACAATTCATAAAACAAAAGATATATAATCATATAACTTAATGTTGCATTATTCTCAGATAAAAAAGAAATTCAGCATCTCTGAACACTATAAAGTTGCCCACTGTGTATTCAAACTACAGGTTGTACTTTTGTTGACTTTTTGGGATCCGAATCATCAAAATTCCAATACATATCTGCTATTCAGAATAAGAACTACTATGGACACATCATCAGTAAAGTGGTGTCAAGGCTATCTATTGTGACTGTGTTTTACAGAGGACGCATAATCCTTCACTTTAACTCTTATATCACCTACGGAGTATCCAGAAGTCTCTCACCCATGCTCCCTTATATTTTTTGTCTGATTCATAAGTATTTCAGCATTTTGCCAATTGAATAAAATAATTCCAATTACAAGAAAAATGATATTATCCCAGGTTGAGAGCTCTATATTTTATGAAACGTGCCTCTATAATTATGGGATACTATTGAAAATTTAGATACTGCATGAACATGGCATGTGTACAGAACGAGGTAAACAGGGTAAAACATAATCTGGTGTACAAACGGCAGGGATAAGAATACAAATAACTAATTGGGAGAAATCTCTTGTATTTATACGTATATGTTATAACTGTTACCTATAAATTTCTGATAATATTTCCGTATATTAACAACACAATATCTGTAATACGTGACACTATCCAAAGGACAGGAATGGTTCTAGAAATTTATTAAAGATGTCTATTTAATCAAATCACTAAACATTATCCTCATGTAAAGGCTAAAATCCCCCATCCCTTTCTATAACAAGACTTCTTTTGAAAATTTCCTTATCAATTGCATTTATTGGCAACGCGTTCATCTTAGTCATTTATGTTGAATTTGATATAAATCATGCATTTATATGGATATATTCTCTGAAGGTCTTCGACATTTTTCGGTAAGTTTTAAAGTGTTGTCAAGGATATCTATTGTGACTGTGTTTTACAGAGGATGCGTAATCCTTCACTTTAACTTATATCACCTACGGAGTATCTAAGTCTTTCTCCCATGCTCCCTTTTTTGTCTGATTCATAAGTATTTCAGTATTTTACCTAGTAATAAAATAATTCCAATTACAATAAAAATGATATTATCCCAGGTTGAGAGCCCTATAATTCATGAAACGTGCTTCTATAATTATGGGAAACTATTGAGAATTTAGATACTGTATGAACATGGCATGTGTACAGAACGGGGTAAACGGGGTGAAACATAATCTGATGTACAAACGGAAGGGATAAGAATGCTTATAACTAGTTGAGAGAAATCAATTGTACATATACATATATGTTATAACTGTTAACTAAAATGTTATGGGTCAGAATAACCCTAAATGCCAGCAAAGATCAATCACACAATTTAAACTTAACAATAATTTATTTACAGTAATATATAAAAATCATTAAGTGTAGAGAAGTTTCCTATATATTTCCATGTAAAATTTGGTCGGCCATTTTTTGCCCCACCATATCCCCGGGGGTCATGATTTGAAGAAACTTCAATCTACACTACCTGAGAATGCTGCCATATAAATATAATGAATAATGGCATTTTCATTCTTGAGAAGAAGAATTTAAATAATTTTCCTATAAATATCTAAGTAAAACTTTTGTCGGCCATTTTGTTCCCGCCCTACCCCGGAGGTCATGCAGTTATGATAAGGCCGTCTGAAGGTTTTAAATGCCTTAAAATAAATATTTTATTCTGAGCTAGATTTTATTTTAATATAATTTAATTCTGGTTGTAACGCTGTATTTGACTAAATAAAAAAATTACTTCATATTGTATAAAATGGGTTGCCTACGTCACAATGACTAACGTCAAAAACGTATCAATCCGCCTGACGTAACATTCAAATTTTGTACAAATTGAAGTCATGTTGTTAGAACAATCATCTTTATTTCTTACATCAAATGAATGAAAATTAAATTATAAGCAATGAATTTAATAGCTACCCATTGTATACGGTATCAACTGGGTTTGAACAGGTTACGCTTTTTATAAACTGGTTCGCGGTTTATAAAGCGTGAACCGCCCCAATCCAGTTGATATGAAATGGGTACCTATTAAATTAATTCCTTAAATGTATTCCTTGTTTGAAATTGCAGTCAACTTGAGATAATAGTTTAATCAGGTTTTGTTTTAAACCATGTTTGTGAAGTCACATGACTGTGTTGATCACATGACTGAGATTTATGATATTCCATATTTTTGCCCAAAATTACCTCGGCACAAGTGCAAAACAAAAATATTGTACAAAGCTTATGACAGAGATGGATTCATCGTGATCTCTGGATCATAGAAAGTGCTTGTATCAGGTTATTTTTTTTTTACTCGTTAAGAAAATATTTCTTTTTTACGAGAGATTCAACTTTCCAACATAAAAAGGGGTATTTTCCATTTTTTATCTACATTTATACAAAAATGGATAAACTACACACAACCCCCCAGCAAAATTCAGTGAGAGGAAAAACTACTCTTGTAGATTCACACAGAATGTCTTCAATGTGTTTTTGTTTATCACTTGAGCCAGCTCAATATACACGATTCTTTTTCACAAGATTTTCAGAGTTATCGCGCTTTGTCACACGGCGGCGTTGTCGTCGGCCGCCATTACGGTGCTGATAATGTGATAAGAGTGACAGTAAACACTACGAATAAATGGGTGACAAATGCATTGTTTTCTTTATTTTCCAAAGTCGGACATGCTGAGATACATGTACGACTGGAAAAGTATGCTAGTATAGTAAATAAATTTAACGAGAAGATATACACGTTTTTTTTTAAAATCAAGTTTTCAATTTTATTTAATTAGTTAACCGCTCAAAGGTATGTTCAAAACCTTTTTATTTGATGTTTAGTATATAATTTTATACACCATATGCTAGTTTACTAAATAAAATAATGATCAATAACAAATAATTTGAGACAAAATCTAAAAAAAAATTATTTCGTGTTTACCATTTAAAAAAAAATATGTGTCAGTCGAGAAAATCTAGACAACCGTCGTGTTATTTATCAAATTTTACTTACGGATATTAATTTATTTAATACTCTATAAAGTGATATACTAAAACAAAAACTTTCTATTCTTCTTTATCTTATACAATCCCCATTGGCCTATATGCAATCCTATATATAAACAGCCCGCTTGCCGAGAAAATCATTTTACGCCCCCTTCCCCCTTTTTTTTTTAAAACATGACTTAGTTTCATGTATTACATTTATAACATTTGAGTAGGAAAAAATTAAACAAAATCTCCATTTTATTTTAGAGTGTTCTGTAATATTAAACACGATTATCGGTTTTAGGAAATGATTCCACAAATGTTGGTTGTGTGAAATTACTTAGGAAAGAAAAAAAATGAGTAATAAAGCGTTGCTTGAGCATTAAACTGACTTGCATGCTGAGATATAGGGTGAGTTCACCATGCATCGGACACATACCTTGCTTCGGACAACTTTAGGCAATAAACTCTCTTTCAACTCAAGAGTTCTGTGTATTTATTTGTTTCTGTCATAAAGACGAAGATTTAAATTTTTTAATAATACCGATTGTGTTTATCATGTTATGATAAAAATACCCCGCAGATGGCCTTGAAGTTACGTCATATTTTACATCATCAAAGGGGAATAACCCGAAATTTATGATTTTGCAATTTTTAGAGTTATCGTTCTTTTAAATTCGACTTCCACGGAACGAGTCGGACTTTGGTGAATTTTGTCAGGGATTTGTAATTTTACATAAATTATAATTAAATTTTACTTCAATGTTTGGTTAATTCTTATTAGAGCTGGTTTTACTAGTATGCTATTTTCACCGTACATCGGACACAAATTAACCATGCATCGGACACTTTTCGATGCAAAGGTAAGCACTATCATTTTCATACAGAACCCAGCTGACAGCTGTTTTTTGCGGAAAAAGAAAATAAAAACTCTATATTTCCAGTCAAAATACAATTTATCGATATATGACGTCTGAAATTTTACTCAATTTATTTCTACAAACCAGAGTATGATAAACCATGAGAAAAAGGCGCGAATTACGGCATTATAAGCATTTTAAAGCATTTCTAAGGCAGAGTGAGGTCTCGAGAATCGTTCTACATTTGTGCAATAATATCGTCGAATAAATTAAAGTTGAGGGTTATTTCTTAGATAAATGATGAAAATAAATCCATTTCAAGGATTTTAAAACACTGTGATAAAGGTATGATATTTTTCCGGTCTCCATACCGTCTGTCCGATGCATGGTGAACAATGTCCGATCCATGGTGAATTTTCAATTTTTTCTAAAAACTCGATTTTTGGGGATATTTTCTCAATAAATTGCATATAATTGTGTCCTAAATTGTTATTTTAATCACAAACTAAATGTTAAACTCCATTTTGATAATTTTCCGTCGGTAGCGATACCGCTAGAACTTGTTGAAGTACAAGGGTATCCGATGCATGGTGAATTCACCCTACACATGTATATGTAAGAATATTTAACTCAAAGTCTAGTACACATGAAGCTGTTTATATAAAACTGCAAAAAGAAGGAAAACGGAAAAATTGAAGTAATTAATTAGTTGTGGATTAACCATCATAATATAGGCGTCGGAAGCAATTTAACCTGAAATAGATAAGAAAATCAAGGCAGGGAAGGGTGATACTTTAAATAAATTAATGATCTGCTTGATCAACCTGTAATAGTTGAAACCATGCACATGTACCCTTAAGAAATTTAGTCAAAAAATATTCACCATGACAGATGTAGATGTGTTGGACCTGTAAGAGATTTTGTCGTCATTTATAAATTTTGTTTAACGCCCATGGCACGCAGATTTTTTTTTAAATGTGAAAAAATACGAGAAGAGGTAAGTTAAAAGGGGAGGATCAGTCGTCGTATTCATTTGCCAATATCCCACGAGGACCCATGGATAATGAATAAACACGTAGAGCTTATAATGAGCTAGAAAAATAATCATTGTAGAAATGAAAACAGAAAATGAAAAAAAAAGTTCAAGTCGTACATTTGTTTGTATGTGAATGCTCATATTTATTTTCCAAAATAGCTTAATTACGCACCTGTTTTAAAACGTTTAATTTTAATCGAGACCACCCCCCCCCCCCCCCCCGCTCTCTCTCTCTCTCTCTCTCTCTCTCTTTCCTATATATTTTTTTGCAAAACTTTGGTCGGCCATCATGGCCCCGTCCTACCCCCAGGGGTCATGTTTTGAACAAACTTCAATCTACACTATCTGAAGATGCTTCCAAATAAATATGATGAATGATGGATTTTGTCATTCTTGAGAAGAATTTTTTACAGAATTTTCCTATATATTTCTATGCAAAATTTTGGTTGGCCATTTAGGCCCCGCCCTACCCCGGGGGTTATGATTTGAACAAACTTCAATCTACACTACCTGAGGATGCTTCTATAAAAAATATGATGAATTATGGATTTGTGATTCTTGAGAAGAAGATTTTTAAAGAATTTTCCTATATATTTCTTTGCAAAGTTTGGTCGGCCATTATGGCCCCGCCCTACCCCCGGGGGTTATAATTTTAATAAACTTGAATCCACACTTCCTGGAGATATTCCATCATTAGTTTTATCTTTCCTGGCAGAGTGGTTCTTGATAAGATTTTTAAAAGATGCCACCAAATTTTCATTAATTTCAAATAATCGCCCCTTGAATGAGGGTGAGGCCCTTCATTTGCACAAACTTGAATCCAGTTCACAAAGGAAACTTTGTGACAAGTTTGGTTGACATTGGCCAAGCAATTCTTAAGATGAAGTCGAAAATGTGAGAAGTTTACAGACAGACAGACGGACAGACGGGCACCTAGACAGACGGACGTCGGACAAAATGTGATGAGAAAAGCTCACTTGAGCCCTATGCTCAGGTGAGCTAACAAAGAACTCGTTGATAATTTTATCACACGTCTATTTTTTAGTGCCTATTGCTCTCCATATACAAAAGAATCGTAGTTGCTTATATATGTATATATGAAGTTACTGCCAATAGTAAGTATAAAATACAGTCTTCTGTCAGCATCCAGTCTGAAAATACCCTACACAGATATGTCACATTAAAAATGTTTCTTTTTGGCACACAAAGTTTATGTGTTAAGCCAAAGAAATTAATGAATTATATGTTGTTCATAAAACGAAAGTTGATCAATTCAAATTGTATAAAAACATCATTGTTCAAATCTAAATAAGAATTAAAATTGCATATTATGTCAATATCGATTATAGTTAATGAAGTATTTACCGATTAAAGTTATCCTTGGTCTTGTTCCATGACTACGGGATATTCTCCATGATCAGCGTTAGAAAGGTCGTGCATGTTGTGCGGTTTTAGTACAGGTAACCTTTATTAAATATCCGGGTTACCTGTGTATGTCTGTAATCTTGCACAAAAGCACAACACAATACTCTTTTATAAGCAAACAGATGCATGGATATCGCCTGAAGTTTAAGTAACAAAAGTCCTGAATACCTTAAAAATACATGAAAACTCTGCACATAAATATCCAAATTGATAATGCTTATTTTTTTTCTGACGTGCAATTTAAGTTTTAAAAATATAAAAGATATATTCTCTGTCGGATTCAAAAGTTGACAGCCCCCCCCCCCTTTTTCAGCCCCCAGAAAACACAATATTTGAAAAATATTTTTTTTTATGGGCGTGGCTGTGGACCCCTACTTTGCCCCAAACTGCCCTCCCCCCTTTCAAAATATAAGGATCCACCACTGATATTGACTCGTAAAGGAGATCAAAGTTACTAATGTACGGAATGCACTGAATGGTACGTTTAATATTAAGAAGAAACTGAGCAATTGGAATTTTTCAATTCTTTGTGGTGGAGTTGGGTTGGGTTCGATGGGGATGACCCCCTAAAAATACTAAAGACGATCTTTAAAAAAATTCATTTGTTTGCCCTCTCTACAGACAAGAGCGACTGAAGGAAATGGTCTGACTCAATTTTTTTACATTCTAGGATATGGGAGATCTAGAGCTAGCAAACATTAATTTCAAATATCTTATTGATTAAAAAAAAGTGATAGGTCAAGCATAACAATTATATTCCAGATGGTAATAACAAAAAGTGATAAAAAAAGAAAGAAAAATGCCAGGAAAAACATGATATTCAATTTTTATTTTATAACGTACATGTATTTAAATAAATGCCAGTTGAAGTGCATAATATACAGTATATATTAATTTTTCTTTAATTTTATTTTTTGTGATAGGAAAAGTGAAAATAGTGCGTGCAACGTTATCAGTTCCAATAATGTTATATTATAAATAAGCTTCCTTTTAAAGCCAATTTACTTGTATAAATAGGGAATGCAAATATCAGCAACACTGTGCATTCGTCAATTTTTGCTAGCGCTTATTATCGCAAATTGCTCTCTAATGTCATATCGCAATGCAGGACGGTTAGGCTGAAAAATAGAAATAACTGCGATTTTTCTTTCAAGATAAAAAATACATACTTTACAAGGATAGGCATTCTCTTTTAGACTTTACTGATATCAGAAAAATAAAATGTACTTCAAATTCATATGTTGAGGACATTCAGATTTTTTTTATTGAGACTTTTCACGTGAGTAATAAGATTTAAGCAAATATTATTATCTACAAATTCTGAAATTGGAAACGAATAACAAAGTTGAAAAATCGTTTTATTTTTAATGCTTTTTAACACTTAATATACTTAATTATTAGATCAATTACATGTCAATCTCTCACAACTAGTTTAGCAGCGGTTTAAATGAAAATTCTGTATACACCAGTTATATACAAACCACAAGAAATATTCCACACTCTAGATCTGACAGTTGTAATTTATTAATCAATAATTGTCAATAATAATGAATAATTTTGTATTTATTTATGCAGTTGTACAGAGATAAAATGCCGATATCATCGTGTACGTATTATATATTTTATTCGCTGGCTTAGTCACAGCATTATGAAATGTGATTTTTATATATTAGTCACTAATGACATGAATTATTTTTCCTGCATTTAATATTTTTTTTTACACTTAAAGGTTAATAAGTTAAACAAAACATTTTCCTACTTCAGTGAAGTACAATTTATTCATTGATTTTAAATAACATTGATAATGATTAAGAGTCAAAATCAGCAATCATCGAGCATTGAGTTAAAAAATGTGGAACGTTGCATAGAAACAGATTTGGTTAAAACTCATATATAAATTTTCAGAACAGAGGGTATAATAGAAAAAGCAAACCCAAAATAAATTTTCGCATTGTTGCTATGGAAACCACGCGCCTTTCAAATAGCGTGGTTTGTACTTTATCATGACACTTGAATTTATGATTAAACAAATGTTTTTTTTATTACTAGTCATTAATAAAAACTTTTAAAATTATTATATTATTCTATTTATCTAAAAATACTCTATTTTAACAACTGTTGATTATTGAAATTCTCTTCACCTTTTGATAAATAAAACTAGTTTTGGAGGTTTATTTTGATTTAAAAAACAGCAAATTTGCAGTACTCTACAAGAAATCTACAACCACATTAAAGCTTATCAACATAAAATATGTATTAAACAGTATTTGTCCTAGAAGAATCAAGAAAAAAATCTGCAGGCAACTCATGCGTTTATATATGATAACTGATTTAAATCTATAATTTTCTGTCTTTTTTTGCTTCAAATTACCTCCCTTTGGTATAGCTCTGCTCTCTAACATAGGAGGAATAAATGGTAGTTTGCTTACATCAATATTTCAATAACAGTGTACAGAAGACTAGAATAAAATACAAACTTGGAGCAGTCTGAGCTTCAGTTTTGGCAATTTCGTAAGTCTTAATTACGGTTAGTAACTGAATTCTTTTTACAATTTACCATTACAACAGTTTCTGAAGAATTTATAACGAAAATTAACCATGCAGGAAAATATGTAACACTTGGTAAGTGTTTTTTTGGCACATTTCAATTTAATTCTGATAGAATATATATGTTAGCATTACTTTAGTATTTTATAACTAAAAAAAAGATTATGCATGGCCTGGGGAACCCAGAGGAGGGGGTATGCCCCTCCCCCCTCCCCGATAATATTGCCGATATTAAACTATAATATGATAAATTATGAAATTAAATTTCCTAACCTAGATTGTTCCTGCGGGCCAAACGTGAAGAAGTTGGTCATGATCATTTACATAACTGTATCCCAAATTATAAAGTTTTATTTTAATTTAGTTTATTTTTGATTTGTTGTATTCACAGCATGTGTGTAGCCAAGTCACTCACCAGCTGCAGTATAATGATTATAACTTGAGTGATGGTCGGGTAAATGAAAATTTTGTATATAGTAATATATATCTTTATTTACCATTTAAGATAATACCTGCTTTTTACATAAAAAATTATGAATTTATGAAAATGAACACTATTATGAAATATTTGTAAAATGGAATGACTTTGTTATTACGTCATAAAAAAAGAAAAAGGGGCAGGGGGTTAACTCTGTACTTAATATATTTTAGTTTAGGAAAGGGGATTACCTTGGAAGTATTGTGATACAGACAAGTATATAGTGTAGTGGACTAGTGGTAACTGATTTGTATATATATCACAGAAAAATGATAAAATAAAAGGTTTTTGCTGCTGTCATCCAGTGTTTACTTTTGAAAGAAAATTCATATTCAGCTAACATTTCACTGGTACCACTGAACTAATTTAATTCAACTAGGTTCAAGTAAAAAGTATCATTACAATAACAGCACATAAATTTTTGAAAAGAATTTCTATACTCTATTTTTTTCTTGGGGGGGGGATGTTATTTGAAGGAAATGAAAACCACAATTTGACAAAACCTAGACCAAATTGACTTTTTTTTCGAAAAAAACCTAGAACCAATTGACCTTTTTATTACAAGTTTATAAATTCATTGTGATTTCAAACGTGTACGTGTACGGGTACGTCTAGTAGGGGAATAACCTAAATTCTGTGTGTATAACGTCATCAATTCTAGTGACGTCAAGATTTCTACACGTTGATTAAACTTGTAGTTGGAATCCACACGTAAGTGAAAACGTGTAGCTTTAATAATAAAAATTAGCCAATTCAATTGTAAAAATGTGATTGCTATACATTATGTAGGATGTTTACTCTCACTAGCACTTATTTTCATCAAGTTTTGTTTACTAACTGACGACAAAATATCTTTTAAATAATTGTAACAGAGACACCGATTGCTATGTACCCGTACATGTTACACGTCATGAAAATCTCATCAGATTAATTTTGAAAAACGTGAACGTGTACGTCAAAATATATACAAGTACACGTACGCGTACAAGTTTAAAATCTCAACCTCTCTAAATCAATACCGTCTCAACTTTTTGTTGTATACTTCTGTTTTTAGAATAAAATTCGCCACTTTGAAGCCAAACTCAGAAAGAAGCAGAAACAGAATTGGATGAGCTGATATAGAATTAGACAGGAAAAACGTGTAAATAATACATTTAGTAAGAACGTTAACTTTTTAAAATAAAATGATAAACTAAACCATTGAGATCTCTTGGAATTAAATTGATTCCAATAAACATGCTTTGCATTCATCATCATTGCTCAAGCTCAACTAGAAATGCTTCTTAGTAAGTATCTGAAGGCAATGCTGTATAATATTATTACATTTTGATTTTATCACTTTTTCAGATTATCATTATGAGAATACATCATTACAGTACAGACCATTGATGCTGGAATTGAGTGGATAGTGTTACCGGAGACTCAGGGATCCAGAAAATAGATCCATAAATTGTACAGTGTATTCATGAAAGTGGATCAAATAAAAATGTTCAATCCAAAAATAACATTCTTTGTTTGTCTGTTAGCATTTTTTATTGATGTAAATCTAACAAGCTAATTCAGCGAATTTGTGTCCCCCGCTTAGGGAAAAAAAGTAAACCATGCGCAATTCGGGGCGGGTCAGATCCCTTTAATTGAATTTGTAGAATTTTTAAATGTATACATGTATACTGAAGCAAAAAAAGCAGGAGACATACCACTGCGCCACGGAACTGCAATACAATTTCGACAATTATATGCAAATATGAAGTCACATACATGTGTATATTCACGTTTGATATTGTCAAACATTTACACAAAACATGGTGTCTAATTCAAACTTTATTAAACAGTTCTGGTAGATGTGATAGGAATATAAATTCTGCCGAGAACCTGTTTTATACGCAATAACTCTATTCATGTCCCTGTGCTAAAAATAGCGACATGTAATACTATAAATACTAATAAAACAAATGGGGCGGGACACTTTGAGAGAGGTCCTAGGGAGTTTTGGTATAAAATACATTGCATAAGCTCACAATCTTCTTGAAATATTTCCCGAAAATGATAGTGTTACTCACAGAGAGAGTGTATAATTTACGACCTTTAACTTTGACCTTTTGACCTCAAAATCAATAGGGGTCTTCATAAGGCCACGGGGAGTTATGTAAAATTTCATTGCAATAGCTCAAATGGTTCTAGACATACTGTGGTGTGGAAAGGAAAGTGTTATAACAGTCAGAATTTGTTTATTTATGACCTTGACCTTTGACTTTTTTGACCACAAAATCAATAGGGTTCTTCTATAGTCCATAGGGAGTAACTGTTGCTATGCTAAATTTCATTGCAAAAGCTCAGAGGGATCTCGAGATATTGTGTGGAAACGAAAGCGTTCCAGACAGACAGAAAGACGGACGGACGGACGGACAAACGGACAAACTCGGGAGGGGGGTGTGTGGTTAAACATTAGGGTACGTTGAGAAAAAAGTTGGGTGGGGGATGTCATCCCCCCTACCCAACCCAAACCTGATGCTACAAGCCTGATTGACATGGTTTTACTTTATAATTATGTGAGCTGTCATAGTGACTCTCTTTCATAAACAAGAATTATTGTGAGCAAGCTAATAAAATGATACCAACCCTCCTGCTATTGCATTAAATGTTTTTTTATTACAAAAAAGGTCGAAATACTAATTTAAAACCTTGTAAAGTTTTGGTAGTGCAGATATACATACCAAAATGACTTTTACAAGTACTTAAGTCATAGGTAGTAAAACCGTTGTGTTGAGCACAAACTTCCGATTTCCCTTCATTCGAAGTTAAATATGTAAATGTGTCAAATTCATATAGTACACTTTTACTGCAGTGACTTTGAAAAAGCTGTGTCCTTGAGTCAAGGGCAATTATGTTCAAATAAATTTTGGTCAAAATAATGACAAACCTACAGCTTAAAAATAATTCCAAAAATGAAACGAAGTCTTTTCACTAGAATGTTACAGAATGAGCAAAGGTTGCACTTTTCTTCTACCAATGACCTTGAACTTGTTCAAATGACCTTGAGTCAAGTTTTTGACACATCTCTCGATAACAAGCAATCTTAATATCAAGTCTGAACTTTCAGTGGCACCTCATTGAAATGTTATGGACAAGTCAAAAGTTTACATACATATGGATCGGTGAACAAGGTGATTCCTACCCCCCCCCCCCCCCCCCCCTTTTCCAAGTTTCGTTTGTGAGGAATATGAAATTCCTTTTGAAATTGAATGTGCATTTATTTATTAACAATAGTAAATTTATGAGTATGTTTTGATCAGGACCAATATGACCAATATAATGGAAACTGAACATGTATTCAAATTACCCTCAACCCTTCAAAAAAGCTTATAAATGCCAGATTTTCACACATTTTAACCATTTATAACTTTTGTCTGCTAAAGTTGCCTGCAAATTTTATTGTATAGATATGACATATAGATAACCCCAAACAAGATCACACCATTCATTTTTCCAGCAGTGGTTGTAGATTTTCTGAATAAAGTGATAAACACATGTAATTTTTTTTTTCAAAATAAATAAGCATTGACGCCATGTTCTTTTCCCGTTGTCATAGCCATAATATCACTATAATTTTTTTTTCCTATTTTTGGAGAATAAAGTAATTTCATCTTTCAAAAAATAAGGTAACC
The DNA here is from genome assembly GCA_003671525.1 of Saccostrea glomerata. Classification (NCBI taxonomy): domain Eukaryota; kingdom Metazoa; phylum Mollusca; class Bivalvia; order Ostreida; family Ostreidae; genus Saccostrea; species Saccostrea glomerata. The sequence goes on from PRKT01000741.1 coordinate 51,591, forward strand.
AAAATACCTTATCTTATCAAGTTCAGAAAAAAAATATTCGTAGAAAAATGTCTAAAAATCATTGATTTTCATAAGGATTTATGAACCCGTTGCTAAGGAAATGAATTTATCTATTTATCCAGTACAAACAATGGCAAGGAATCTGAAAGTAAGAGGGACAAAGCAACAGCCTTTATTTTCTTTTCATGGATCTACTCCAATAACACAGTCATTATATACATCAGCATTGAAAAAAAACTGGCTTTTATTGGTCTTAGCACAAACCACTATAAATCGCATAGCTTTAGGGTAGGGGCAATATCACATGCTTTTCAGTGTAAAATACCTGAGGAGAAAATCCATCTAATGGAGCATTGGAATTAAAATGCAGTAAAACGTTACTTTCGAATCCCAGTATTTGATTATATTGATGTTTCCCCGACAGGTCACAATGTCTGAGGCAGCTGTATTTTGGGGGGTTTAAGCTCAGTATCCATAGTATTGTTGGATTTTTAACATTGCTTTATACTAATGTTTAAGAACGGTAAAACTTTAAAAGGACGGTAAAACCTGTGAGTGAAGTAGAAGGCATGATGTGACATTGATAAAAGTATGAAACTTTTTTAAAGTTCTGATTAACTGCAATGACTGTCTGAGGCGGCATTTTAGTACATACAAATGTAAAACTTTATCTAATGACTAATGGTCATTTCTTTTTTTTTTTGTCTTTATTTGGTTATTTTTGTTTAGCATACAAATAAAAGCTTATTTGCAACAACTGAAAGTTTCTTGTTATATTTGGCAAAAAAAAAAAAAGAGAAGAGTAGAGTCATGTATTGAGATTTTGGTTTACCGTCAGAAAAACAAGAACAATTGTATAAGAATTGTCATGCTCCTGAGAAACCAAATTTAAACTCATTAATGTTCTTTACTCAGAAATATTCAAATATCATTAAAAAGAAAATGTGTAAACTTGAGCATTATTTATAGGAGGGAAAATGTGCCTGTGTGTAGGTTGGGGGGGTGGGGATGGGATAGGAAGTCTGAATCTTTTTTTTTTACATGTAATACTATCTTATCAATTAACGTAAAATTCTTCCATCAGTTCAAACCCGACTAGATCTTTGTATAATTATGAATATGTTAGTACATCAGTAATTGCAGCTTTTGAATAGTACATGTATAAATTGTACATATGGTAGATCTAAAGTTACACACGGATATATTGTAAAAAATTGAAATGTTCTACATATAATAAAAATGATTTATAAACCAGATAATATACAATGATTCATGATTTATGTGTTTCTATACTTTTAAATATTATTTACAAATCTACTTTAATGAAAAAGCTGTCATATCAGTTCTTTGTACTACATGTAGTATTTTATTGTGTACGGCTGAAAATTCAGATTTGCTATAAAAGATGAAATCCAAGGATACCTTTTACCCATTAAATACTAAGTATTTCATTTCAAAAAAAAATTTCACTCGTCTTTAAGACGTGAACGCAACATGTACAAGTCGGAAAACAGGTTAGATCAGTTCCGTGCATTCTGAGCCCGTGATCAATTTTTTAAATGACCTTGATCACAGTTGAAAGTGCGGGAAAAGATTTCAATGTATTTTTAAGGGTAGTGTCAGCGCACACTATTCACAAACGCTCTAAAACAGAATAGAAAATAAAACTAACTTTACAGTTAACTACAAAAAATGAAAGACTGTACGTGCTATTCTTTTCTTTTAAACCCTCTCCTTACCTACAACACACACTCCCCAGGAATATTGAACCCTGTCCTCGTCGTGGCAAGTGAATTTCAATTCTGATCCATTTATTTGATTATAATGAATAACAAATCGCAAGGTATCAAATGACACATCGCTTCAGAACTTTATATCATATACTTTGAATGCAAAGACAATAGCGGGTATATTTCTACTTTTAAAAATACATGTAAATATATACATGTATATTTCCATTTCTAATTTTTTTCCTCTATGATACCTCTTTAAAAGTTGTCGGAGCTTATTTCTTGATAATTCTGCCGGAATGTAAATTAGGCAGGTCGATAGGTCTGGAGCTAAGGAGGCCTAATACGCATGCAAATGTCGTGCGCATCTGCTTCTGTGTCTGACGGTAAGGAGGCCAAATATGCATGTAAATCTCGTACGGCTGCCTATGTGTTTGACGTCAGTGGGCGAGGACTATTGAAATTGTCATGGAAGTCCTCGTGAGATCTATATCTATATGTCTACATTTTTTAAGTCTAAATCTACAATTTCACGTCACAATGAAATGGAAATATAAGGAATCACTGTCTAGTTTTGAAAGTATGCCAGGGACATCAAGAATAGTGGGAAACATGGGATAATTTTAGCATAACGACTGCGCCCGTTATGCAAATTATCCCATATTTCTCACTATTGTTGATGCCCTGGCATACTCTCAAATCTAGACAGTGATTCCTTAAATGAATATAGTGTATACATTTCTAGCTTTTATAGAAATAGTTTAAAAGCCCTGATCGAATAGATAAAGTATATTGAATTCATTTCCCCTAACATTATTGTAAATGCATGTACATTGTAATTAATGAATTTGAACACATTTTCTTTGGAAGAAAAAACGCAAACAAATGCATTATACATTACCACGCAATTTCTTTAAGTTGTTCCAAATTATATATCCTCGTAAACGAAGTTTCGGGGTATATATTTTTGTCGTGTCTGTCTGTCTGTCTCTCTGTTTGTCTGTTTGTCCGCAAAAACTTTAACCTTGTCCATAACTGTTGATTTAGTGGAGCTCTGACTTTCATGTTTCACATGTGTATTTCTTGTGACAAAACCTTTCTTTTGGAACCACCAAATTTGACCTTTTGACCTTTACCTTGGAGTTAGACCCACTTTACATCAAAATTTGAACTTTTAATTTGGCCATATCTCTTGAACAGCATATAACAGGACATATATACTTTTCATAAATATTGTGGTGGGAGGACCTTTTATTGGATACAAACAACATTCACTTTTTGACCTTGGAGGTTTTTGTACTTATGAAAAACTTAAACCTTGGCTACAACTTTTAAACAAAACGAGCTAGGGCTTTCATACTTCACATATGTAATTCTTCTGAGAGGATCTTCATTTGATACCAAAAACATTGACCCTTTGATCTTCACCTTGGAGTTTGATCTGCTTTAAGAATAAAACCTTGACCATAATTTTGAACGGTTAGGACAAGGGCTTTCATACTTCACATATTTTATCCTTGTGACAAGACCTTTCACTTCATATCAAGAATCTTTACCCTCTTTACTTTTCGTTTTGCAAACTTTGACCTAGGTCATTAATTTTGAATGGTGAGGTTCAGCGCTTTCATACTTTTCATAATTATGTAATATTTGAGTCAAGGCCTTTCTTTTGAAAACAACAACCTCATCCTTTTGACCTAGACCCCGGAGTTTGTCCTACCTTTTAAAATGTTAACCTTGGTCATAAACCTTGAACAGGTGATGCTAGTTTTTTGTATTTCTATTGCAAAGGCCTTACTTTAGGTACCAACGTATTTGATCTGCATTTGAGAAAGCTTTACCTTCGCTATGTTGCCATACGGGGACATCAGTGTTTCACAAACACACCTTGTTAACTCCTAAAATACCACAAGAATAATTAATTCAAATAATAAATACAAACACAATTTGAAATCCTGACTAATAAATAAATATTGTTTTATTATAGATAATGCTACCAGGACGACTTTCACATCCATAAAAGTATTATTTCGATTCCTAAATGAATACACATTGAACAATGAAAAAGAAAAAAAACGACAATCAAGAACGCGGGTAATATGGAAGCATTTAAGTCATTTTTCAGGAAATACAGACTTTTTAAAGAAAATTTAGTTTGATAATTTACCAAAACCGCTAATAAGCGTAATCTATTATTATCTATTGCATAAAGATAAAAAAAAGTGTCTAACACAACGACGTGCAGCCAAATCACGGCATCAAGTGACTTCTATTAATAGCGAAATTTTCCCTAATAAAAAAGCGAACAGAACAACAATACCCCGGGGTTTAATAATTTGTTTGAGTAAATAATGAAGTTGAAAAACATCTTTTTTGTCTAAAAAGTGCTGCTAGAATCCCACTGTGCCGTGAGTAAAATAATTATTCCACACATTTGCACGAAACCGTACCCGATGTTTTGAATTTTTTACCTTTGAACCGAGATTTTTTTGTAAAATCATGCTTAACTCGGGATTCTAGCAGCGCTTTCCAAGTATTTTAGGATGCAACCTTTCCATCTATACAAATTTTATGTTTTGAAATATACAGCTTATTTTTGTTCTGTTGCATTATTTTTGTCACAATTAACAGAGGAAAGGCGACCGGGATACGTATATAGCTGACTGTCTTCGATAGAGGATATTATCGACAAAAAAAGGTTAGCATACAGGGTTCTCCATCATTTGAAATGTTACTGTGTTGCAGAGTTAACGCGAAAACTAAAATTTTGCGGTATTTTTGCGATCAAATGTGCAGCTAAATAGCTATTTATGAAAATTACAAACGAATACATGAACACACTTATTTAAAAATCGCTATAATTAGTTACACAAATGGTATGGTCGTACATATTGATAAAAGTAAAAACACTTTCTGAAAAGCAGAGGAAATTCTGACCGATACAGTCGTACTACTGCTTTACATTTTTGAAAGTAAATTTGCCGAGATTATTTATCATTTTTCTTGATCGAGATATCACATTACAAAAAAGAAAAGAAACTTCAGAACAGTAAAATATTTTATGAATTCCTAGAACATGTTCAAAATTTTAAGCAATTTATCTACATGTTCATCAATTAAATGACTTCGATACGATGTTGTGTCTGACTTACAATGCTAAAATACATGTACTTCTAGAGCCGTGACTCTATAGAAAAGACATATTTAAATATTTTTTTTAAAAAATAATATAATGTATTTTTTTGAAACTAACAATTGACCCTAACATGCAAGTGTGAAAACAAATTATTTGTCTTTGTTCCGTCATGCGTAAAGTCCGGTGTGGGTCTAGGAGATAATTGATTATGCTAGGTGAAGCCCTAGTGTGTAAGTGCTGTAGTTTTTATAATTGAAAGGTGTTATAATTGTTTAATCAAAGTATCAGTTAAAGAGAATTTGTGTGTTTAGATTTTCTAATTATTACACATCTTACTGTGTCGGCAAAATTTCTACTGTGTTGCATGCATAAAATTTGAACCGTTACTGTGTTGGAGAAAATTTTACTGTGTCGGGAGCAACACAGTAAAACAGCTCATGGAGAACCCTGGCATACCTGTTTAAATAACTGAACTCCATATGAATTTTACAAAATATTCACGATATATTCTTTGCAAAAATGATAGTTGGCAGCCTAAGCTATCAAAACTTATAAATTAGGTAATATCTGATTGTTAATTCGTTGCAGTGCTAACCCACTCCCAACCCCCAGCTTCTTTAAATTTGTCTCATGTATTGGATTTCATTGAGAAATTAAAAGAAAAGAAATGCTGATATTACTCGTAACGAAGGTATCGATTCACTGTAACTTCTAAAATTTTTAGAATAAACATAAAAAGTTTTTAAAATTCAAAGTATATAGTATATGTACTGACTTTCAAAATTAAATGAATTAATGAACATATAATAATAAAAGTAGCTAACCATAACAATCTTTTCTGATCAGTGTCAAATTATATAGCTAATAATCAAGAGTGTTTTGATTTAATTCCCGGTATGATATTCATCGCTCAAAAAGAACATGAAGATAAGTATTATCATTTCCCTGAACTATTTCTGGCGCAACAATGGAACATTCAACTATCACGTCATCATATGAAGACGACGATTTACTAGTATTTTCATTACATTCATCATTTATGTCATCATCCACAAAGACTTCTTCTGTATCCAAGATTTCTATATACGAATGCCGTTGTCTGCCAATGGTGTCTTTTCTATTTAATGTTGAAATAAGCGGGTCTATGTAATCTTCCAAATGATTAGCTTTACCTGGCTCCTCCTGTATCGAATGAGAGCCTGTTGTGTGGCTTGACGGAACATCCACCATTTCCAAACACACATCAATATCCTGATACTCCGACTCAACTTGCTGATATACATGGCCTTTCTGACATTTGTCTTTATCCGTGTCTAGCTTGCTATATTGCTTTTTACCGTTGTCACGTGCCGGGTCATTAAATACGTCTAATTCATTGTTTTCTTCTAGATTTTTCTTTGATATCCTTTTATGTGCTGATTTTGATCTCAGTCGGAGTTGAGCAATGATAACTATAAGAAGTATCGCTAACAACAACCCTACACCGAATATTAAATAATTACTGTTAAACTGTCCCGTAGTATGTATAACAGGTGATAGTGATGTTGTTTGAATCGCCGAAGAGTGCAAAATTGGTCTGCTTTCTATTGACACATGAAGAATTGTTTGCATTGTTGGTGATAGTGATAAATTTTCACTTCTTTTCGTAAGAACAGAAAACTCAGTTTTAATTGTTCCTGATGCAATTGCTGATGATAATATTTGTACTTTCGTCGGATATTGTTCTTGATAAACTGTTATTACAGAGGAAAAAAAACTAATTTCAAGAATTAAATTCTAAACAAGTTTTTAATTATTCAAAATTAATACTTCTCTGGTTTTGTTAAAGGATTAGACGTTTCATACCTGTTACCGTCTTCGTAGTTATCAATTGGCTTTCACGAGGACACCCCGTCACGTGGTCACAATCCTCTGGAGAGCACGTGCACTCTCCTGCACAGCCTTCACCAAATTTTCCACGTGGACAAACTGCATCACAACGTTTCCCAAAGTATCCGGGAACACATACTATAAATAATGATAAATATTTAACTGAAACTCGTTCTTCGTAGAAGTTGTAAATTTATTAGGGGATATAAATGGAAGAGAATGGAAGAGTATAAGTATAATTTGTGCAGAGTCTCTTTGGACATTATTAGGCGATATTGAAACGTAATTAATAACCACAAGAGGAGCACCACAAATATACGTTTTATCGGCTCTTATGGCATTAAAGCAGATAGCTTAGGAATTCCCTAAAATTATCAAAAACCTTCTGATCTTCCAAATGTATATATACATGTATAACGTCATGATGGAATGTCTCTATTTTGCAATTGTTCCACCTTTCTTTTAAACTTAAGATCTTGTTTTTCGGAAAAGATAAAAAAAAATAATACTGCTTAATTTTTATAGATCGAAATTAAACGTGTTTAAAATTCTTTGACAGATATAATCTTTTGAAACGTACAAATGTACAAAAACGACCTCAACGCATCATGTGTACAAGGCCCACATTAAAGAGTGGAGGTCTTTTCTTCAGTCAACTGAAAAGTCACTAAAATTTATCAATAGAAGTTGGTCATTCAGTCACATTTCAGTAATTCATTAATTAAAGGAGTGTAAGAACTAGACAAAGAATGATAACTGAAATACATGTTCGGGTTATGACGAAGAACAATGTTTCATATTGAAAATCGTCCAAAATGTCTATTGCAAGTAAGTTTAATTTAATAAAATATGGTAAAAATCTCATTTTAATTATTTTTTTAAAATATTCTTTTTGAACAATTTTATGCAATACATGTATGTAGTAAAAAGACATTATAATGCCAAACCAGCAGTAAAAATATTGTCTACATATAGGTCTACATAACAAAATCTTACAGTTACAGTCCCCGTTTTCGTCTTTGTAATAATTAATACAGCATGAAGATTCTTCTCTTGTTCTGAAAAAAAAACTTGAATAAAAAAAAATGCACAAAGACAATTCTTTTTAAGGGGGTCGACTATGGTTTAATTGCGGGAAAACCACAATAGCGAAACTCTTCATTTTTATTCCAAATATTGTTTACATTAACTGTAGTGTACATGCAAAGTTTGGGCGAAAGCCATGGTCCTGGTATTTCCCAGGGACGATCTCAAAATATAGGTACACTTACAATAGGATTATATGGGAAAATGCCAATTTTTAGCACTTTAAGGAATTTCCACCCTCACAATTTCATAGGTTCAAAGTATAAAAACTGCATTTATTTTCATTCAATATACTTTAAACTTTCCATTTTATGCAAAAAATGTACAGGTCACCATATTATTTAAGATGCGAAACAAAAATAAACAGAAGTTTATGTCAACATAAAAAATTAGACATTTTTTGTAAACAGTATTAAGAAAAATATGTAAAAACTGGTTAAAATGCATAATTCTGATGCTGAGTGTTCCTAAATACTTCCTACTTAATATATACTTTTGAATTGTAAAAATCAGGTAAACTATTTAACAAAAGAGCAAATGCCTGAATGAAGAGACCTTAGAAGGAGTTATTGCCCTTGTAAACATTTTTTAAATATTGAATAATTGATTAAATATAGAAAATATGCATTTTCTAAATTCTTTAACTACATGTATACAATATTTATAATTTCATCTATTGTAAAGCATTCTTCCAAGATATATTTTTCTATAAGGTATGAATTTAAGTTAATTACAGTTTTTGCAAAAATTTATGACATCATAGGAGGGTGGAATTACCTTAAAGCAAATTTTACAAATACTACCATAGCGTTTTCGTTCAAACTGTAAGATAAGATGAGTAATACTATCTTGTACATTATGTGTAAGAAATACAACATTCTACCGTCTTGTTACCGCAGGGGGCATCTCAAAACGCCAAAAATTAACGAATTCGGCTCTTATTATAGAGTGCTACAAACTAGGACCCATACATATGATTTACACCAAAAAATAATAAAATATAAGGAAGAGATCATCAAATTCCTATGTAGTAAATTTCAAGAGCGTATGTTTTTTTTAATTTCTATTTAATAACATTTTTACCCCTTTCTCTAAAAGCTTTAATTTATCTTAACGTCAAAAACGCACTATAACGACATCAACCTATCTATCAATTGCAAAATTGTTTAAAAATTCAGTTATATGAAATTGTAATTACATTTAAAGCCTGTTCTTTCTTAATTTTTTTTATTTTATTAATCAAGTGGAAAATTTGCTTAAAAACAGTAAAAATGCGTCATTTTACAATAATTCGCGAAATTATTGCGCAATGAAAATTATAGTCGGCCCCCGTAATTGAAGCACTAGTACTTATAAATACAAAGATCCAAGAATAGCATTGGAATTTATTTCCGCTATTTAATCCTGTTTAAAAATGTATTATAAATCATTGTCACGTATACAACGTTTCTTCCTGCAATTAAGCTCAATTTAGGATTGTTAGGTATATGAATGTCATCTGATGTTCATTGTATCATGTATTTTTGCCTGTAGCCATATGCCTGTACACTGCTTTTGAAAAATATATTTGGAGTTTTCTTACCTGTTCGAAACACAGATTTCTCTACTTTTAATGTTGGAAAAAGAAAACACTAAAAACAATCCAAAGAGTCGTAACATACTTTAAAATAAACACATATTAGAATTGTATTGATAGAGTCAACTCCAGGAAGCATTGACAACTAAGAATCACAGGAAGTCAAAAACTACTTAAATTAACATTTTCCCTGTATCAAGTTTTTTTTTATGTTTGAAGCATAATGACACCATTCTCAGGTCATTCCCATTCGATAAACTGAAAATTTGAACTAGAACTAGTCATACCTTACAAAAGTCGGTATTTACCGGTAAATTATATACTTTTACGAGAATTGTAATTTATTTTTTAACATCTAAAATTTTAAAATGAACGAGTTCACCGCTTAATGCCCGTCTTTGTTTTATTTTTATAGTATTATTTTTAATACTTCTATAAATACCATCAGGCCTGTAGCAACGTTTTTACAGGTGTTAGAATGTAGCACCTCCCATTCCTTAATAAAGAAACACATGTGCACCTGAACATAAATTCTCCAAACTGTTATTTCTTTATCGTATATATTTTCTTGTGCTGTATACTACTGTAAACCTTACAGCAACAAATGAGAGAGAAGTTCAAGCACCATTTAAGGTAGAACCTATATCGGAGAAGTCTTTGTCAAAAGATTTTCAAACTTTTCATAATGATAAATTAGCACCCGCTTACCAATCGGTCAAAAGCACATGACATGTTTCCTTGTTATTAAATGTAGTGCAGGCAGTTAAACATAGAATGATTTTTACATATTACGACTTCACAATTTCAGTCATTTTCAGGAGTACTTGTCATGCAAAGAAGACATAGTTGTTTTTATTGTTTATTAATTGAACAGTATCAAACAATATTTCCCAAGAATAAATTCTTTTTTATTTAATAGACATAAAATATAAGTCCACTTTTGAAAAACTATAGGCAAATGAACTCAACTTATTTTCAGTCAATTTTCCACTCTACATTTGTAAACATTTTCTTTGTCACAATGTTTTCAATTTTTAATATGATAAAGAACATACCCAAATGACTACAAAAAGTGATTAAAATCTATACCCTTCCCCTCTTACTAATAAGTGATAGGTAGGTTGACGATCAAATGATATTCTCTACCTTTTTGCACTTACACGGGATTTAATTATTAAATTACTGTTTAGGTTACTTTCAGATTAAAAAATGTTTATCAAAAATTGTACTTTTAATTTAAAAAGATCAAATATAATAGAAAAATTGTAAATTTGTAATCAATTGTTATCAAACTCCGAGAATATGAATAAGAAACGAATAATTATGAAAAGGAATGCACATCATTTCATGATAGATATCATAAAATGTACACACGATCACACGATCTATAACGCGTACATGTACCTCTTTGACTTACACACATTTCATCAGCATATCACAACTATTTAGTTTGCAACTGAAGATTTTTTTTTAGGATTTTTTTTTAGGATTTCTGCATTCCTTCAAAATAGTTATATGTACATACAATTTACATTATTACAGTACGTTGTATATGTTACAGTAAATATGTGTAACCAGGAATTTCACGTGTTTCCTGAATTTTAGGAAATACATGAAATCCCTATTCTGCTTAGGGAATACACGTATTTACTAATTTCAGTCAGGAAATACACGTAATTACTGAACTTTTCAATACTTTTTACACATATTTACTGACTGCGTTTTAAAGGGATAATTTAAAATTTGAATCATACAATATAAATAGATGCGTAGTATAATAAATTTTCATATCAGTGAGCATGCCATATCTGAATAAAAAATATTTGAAATAAACTTTTATTTATGTATAAATTTTGAAAATGTATTATTTGTAAATATTAACTAAATATAATGATACTCTGCTTTCATTTTTACTGGAATGTGTTTTCTATATCACAACATAGCTTAACTAACTTTCAATCATTTTTATATATTTTTATCTAAAAAACTAAAATCGCTTACTGGCATTTCTTACTTTATTAGATATTCATACAATACTACAATTTTTGACAGTAAATTTAAAACCCTGAAGCATCTTATTTACAAATAAAACAATTTTTATGCTGTCTCCTCAAAAATGCAACACACCAACTCCCTCCCCTTGTAAAATACACATAATGTAACGAAATTAAAGTCAGGAATTCAAGATAAAAGTTTACTTTGAGAAATTTTCCACCCTAACAATTTTAATATATTAAATTTAAAAAAATTGAATTTGAATTAACTGAAAATTTCAAAACATATCTATTTTACCATAATTTTAAAGATGTGAGACTCGAATAAACAGAAGTACCCTGTATATCATCATTTAAAATTCGTACATTTTTTTATAAATGTTATAATAAAAATTATGTAAAAACTATTTCAAATACATAATTCTGATGCTAAAGGATCTAAATTCATAGCTTCTTTAGAAATATTTTTGAAATGTGAATATTAGAAACTTCATTTTACATAAGAAGTACAATAAAGGACTTCAAAATTAATGCATAACGTCAGCTTTGTAGAAACAATTCTTATCAAATGCTACTTTAAAAAAATGAATTTTAGCATTTGTATTTTTACTGAATGTTTTGTTCAGTAAAAACTTGTAAAATTGGCTAAAATTTTCAGTAAATACATGAATTTCCCAGCTATTCAGTAATTACATGTATTTCCTAAAACGGCCAGTAAATACATGTTGTTACTGAATGGTTTAGGAAATACATGAAATTCATGATTTCACATATTTACTGTAACATATACATTGTTATTTCATTACACAAGATGATCCTGGATTTATTAACTTAATTAATTCAAGATCTATTAATTGAACGGTGCCTACAGGTTTCTCTTATTCAAGAAACATATTTCATTAAGCATTATAACAAAGAAAAATTGAATTAAGATTATTTCGGCATAATTTAAAATTGAATTCTGTGAATATACTTTCTACCATTTCTATTAAGTATTATATTGTTGCAAGTCGTTCAGATGTATATCTTTGCTTCTGTAATGTATCAGAAAATATTGATCATTAAAGGGGTACAGATGCAAGTTTTTTGGCCCCTTTAAGCCCCTATTTTAAGGTGTCAGCCCCTTTTTCTTGATATCAAATGAAAGGTCTTGTAATATCAAAGACTTTTTGTTCAACACCTATTCAGAGATTTCTTTTTGTTGTGGAGATATGCTTCATATAGATATTTAGGGGCCACCCCTACAAGTCCTTAATGGGGCCATTTTACAAAAATTCAAAGTATTCATATTGTTTAGAATATTATTCTGATCATCTTTTGTTCAATATTGCTTATCAAAATATTCCCCATTTTCAAGATATGAATCGTCAAATATTTAGCATTCTGGCCCTTTGTGACCCTCTAATTACGTAACATATGATCCAAATTCTATCATATATTGTTGCATATTGTTAAGATGAATACCTTTGCTTCTATAATATATCACAAAATATTGATCATTTAAGAGTTAAAGATAGAAGACTTTTGGCCCCTATGAGCCCCTTATTTGAGGGGTCAGCCCCTTTTTCTGGATATCAAATGAAAGGTCTTGTTATTTCAAAGACTTTTTGTTCAACACCTATTCAGAGATTTCTTTTCATTGTGGAGATATGATTTATATAAATATTTAGGGGCCACCCCTACAAGTCCTTAATTGGGCCGTTTTACAAAAATTCAAAGTATGCATATTGTTGAGAACATTATTCTGACCAACTTTTGCTCAATATTGCTTATCAAAATATTCCCCCTTTTTTGAGATATAAAGCGTCAAAGATATGACATTCTGGCCCCTTGTGACCCCTAATTACGTAACACATGATCCAAATTGTTTCATATATTGTTGCAAATCGTTAAGATGAATACTTTTGCTTCTGCAATGTAATACAAAATATTAATCAATAAAGAGTTAAAGATGAAAGATTTTTGGCCCCTCTGAACCCCTAATTTGAGGGGTCAGCCCCTTTTTCTTGACACTAAATGAAAGGTCTTGTGATTTTGAAGATTTTTTGTTCAACACTTATTCAGAGATTTCTTTTCGTTGTGGAGATATGCTGAATTGAAATATTTAGGGGCCACACCTACAAATCCTTAATGGGGCCATTTTACAAAAATTAAAAGTATGCATATTGTTAAGAAAATAATTCTGACCATCTTTTGTTCAATATTGCTTATCAAAATATTCCCCCTTTTTGAGATATAAAGTGTCAAAGATTTGAAATTCTGGCCCCTTGTGACCCCTAATTACGTAACATATGGTCCTAATTGTATCATATATTGTTGCAAATCGTTAAGATGAATACCTTTGCTTCTATAATGTATCACAAAATATTGATCATTTAAGAATTAAAGATGAAAGACTTTTGGCCCCTCTGAGCCCCTAATTTGAGGGGTCAGCCCCTTTTTCTTGATATCAAATGAAAGGTCTTGTGATTTCAAAGACTTTTTGTTCAACACCTATTCAGAGATTTCTTTTCGTTTGGGAGATATGCTGAATTGAAATATTAAGGGGCCACCCCTTTTAGTCCTTAATGGGGCCATTTTACAAAAAATTCAAAGTATGCATATTGTTTAGAATATTATTCTGACCATCTTTTGTTCAATATTGCTTATCAAAATATTCCCTCTTTTCAAGATATGAAGCGTCAAAGATTTAGCATTCTGGCCCCTTGTGACCCCTTATTACGTAAGATATACTTAAAAGTTGAAAATATGTTGTTGCAAATGGTCTAAAATTAATAAAAATCGAAAAATCGAGCAGAAAAAGTAATAAAATTTTTTGGACACACGGGGGATCGAACCCGGGTCGCCCGCGTGACAATCCAACGCGCTAACCATTCGGCCATCGGGATCGCCGCTTCGCGTTTTCAAATGCAAATATCTCGAGATTGGCTTTTTCGATTTTCAAACAAATTACATATTTGGCTTCTGCAAAAGGGTCTCTATTCAATTCTAAAACAAAAATATTAAAAAAGAAAAGTTGAAAAATTACGTTTTTTAAATTCGCTTCCGGTTTCGACCGGAAGTACTGACGTCGCACGAAAAGGCGATTCTGCAACGCTATAAGTCATGAACTATCATCTCCAATTAATCTTCAGTTCATATCTAAAGCAGTTTTCGCTACTAAATCAAGACAAAATTGCATTTTAAAATCAGAAAATTGTCCATATCTCACGACCGGAAGTGACGTCATCAACGAAAAAAATTTCCAATAAGGTTCAGATCAGTACCTATCAGATGTTAAAGTTTCATGAGAATCGGTCCAGTAGTTTACGAGAAATCGCGTGCACAAAATCGGTAAGAATAATAATAATAATAATAATAATAATAATAATAGGGAAAAAGAAACCGAAGAATAACAAGAAGGTCTTCCGTTGGAGACGGAAGACCTTAATAAGAAACAATAGAATCACTATAAGGTCTTCCGTGAAGACGGAAGACCTTAATAATAATAAGAAGAAACAGTAGAATCACTAGAAGGTCTTCCGTGAAGACGGAAGACCTTAATAAGAAACAGAGTAAAAACAATATGTTCCCAAACTCCGTTTGGGGAACATAAATATAGAAGGGATATTTTTACATATGAATTATGATCTATTATACATTTTAAAATGTTTTAGGACTAATTATTGGGAAAAAATAATTAATAAAGGCGTAAGCAATACATAGTTATGTAGGTTGTTCGAGAGTTGGTAACGCAAAATAACTGTAGAGTTACACTTAATTGAAAGAATAATCTTGTTAGTATCATCAGGCATTGGGTCTAATTCACGTTCATATTTTTTACGAACTTTTAATGTGTAACTACAATAATAATAAATGAAATGTAAATATACCAGATGTACAAAAGGTTACATGTAATTTATAGATGCGATATCATAATTCAGGTGTTAAGCAAACATTTAAACTAAGATTTAGCAAAACGTAAGGAATAACAAATGTTTTTTTTTAACTATATAAGCATGAATTTAAAAGGCATTTAGTTAGTCAGTTTCACTTGTACACCATTCGATACTGAAAATCAATTCAACACTGTTTTTTTTTTTGTTTTCTCGTTATAACTTAAGAAAAATAAATGCCTTATAACCCGCTATTAAATTAGTTTGAATTTCTCGGGATCGAGAAATCAAGGAAATCAATTTTTCATGTACATGAAAATCTATGTCGAATGTACAGTTGAATTTAAAAAAAAAAAATATCAATGTTCTCCATTATATCACTGTTTACATGTTCAGTGAACATGTCCGCATCGTCGCATAAACAACAATGATCGATCAACAATACCATTACTGTACTGGAATATACAAGGGGCGGGGCTTACTGGCGGTGAGATTAAAGCGGGGTCCGCTTCACGCATCAGTGCGTAAAGCGGTCCCAGGAAGCGAACGCCGGGTTCGCTATAGCGGACCCAGAGCTGACCCCGAGCGAACGCGGAGCGAACCCGGAGCGCACCCAAAGCGCACCCGGAGCGGTCCCAAAATTTCTGAAAGCGAACCCGAAGCGGACCCCGAGCGAACCCGGGAAGCGAACCTGGGGTCCGCTCCGGGTTCGCTCTGGTGTTAGGTTGTGTTCGGTCGGTACTGTCCATCTCTTCGAGTTTCATTTGCACACTAGATTTTGTTCTTGAGATCTCATTCAATCGTTATTTTTTTCAGGACATAATTTTTTTTTTCGTTTTATTTAAAATATATTTTTTTCGCTAGGAATTCAACATAAGTCTTTGGAAAAAAATACCTTTCACTGTTTGCTTTTCATTAATGATATATTTTCTGCTATTTTAACTTTAGATCGATTTTCTATTTGCTTTTTTTTTATTCTTATTTGATTTGTTTGTTAAAGTGTTCTATGGTGTCATAGGATTTTCAACAAAACTGTAATTAGTTTAAATGTGTACATAATAGAACAATGTCTTCGGAAGAATGCTTTACAATAGGTGTAATTATAAAATTTGGTTACTTGAAGAATTTAGAAGAAAAAAAATGATGAATATTTACTTTAACTAATCAAATATTTAATATTCTAAATGTCTTGACAAGGGCGATATCTCCTTCTAAGCTCTCTTCATCCATGCATTTTCTTCCTTGTACTTCTAATGTAAAAAAAGTTTCCCTGATATTAACAAATAAAAAGTATTTTATAATTAAGAAGTTTTTAGGAACATTCAGCATCAGAATTATGCATTTAAACCAGTTTTGTGACATCTTTTTCCTAATACTACTTACGAAAAATGTGCTATTTTTTTTAAGTTGACATACACTTTTGTTTATTTATGCTTTGCATCTTGAATAATATGGTGACTTTACATTTCCTGCAATAATTGGAAAAATTAACTTAAATGAAAATAAATGCGGTTTCTGTACTTTAATTCATTAAAATTGCGAGGATGGAAACACCTTAAAAACTAATTCATTGTACTCTAGTTTATTTTTTTCCCCGAGTTTATCCTTTTTTGTCCAGTTGAACATATTGTTTGACTTGTAATCTAATGTAATTGAAGCGTGACCTTGTTATCTCTGACTAATATATTCTGTCATTAAACAAAGAATGGTTCCAAATATTATGCTTGTGTCAACAGGTGGACCGTTTGTGTGAGAATTTGAAGGCCTTTACTATTTTGTTATATCTGATTGAAAAGTTGATTAAAGCCTTCTATTTTGCTCTTATAGGTATTTACAAATTCAATATAGTTTTTATTCCTGTTTTTTTTTTATTTTACACACATATGTTACCTTTCCACTCCTTTTTTAGGTAACTGTTTGGAAACTGACGGAGAAAACCTTTATTACGCCGATTGTCTTGAATTTTCATCAGGTTGTCCTGAGGAAGATTATCTTAGCAATACAATATACCAGTGTAAGATAATTTTTTTGAATTGCAATTTTATTAAGAGACATAGTACTAATATCAAATCAAAACCTAAATGCATTTTCAAAAATAATTTATTCGTTGATATATTTATTCAAATTTGAATTCTTTATTCATGGTTTTAGATCCCGCTTGTCAAAACATCAATATTGAACAACAATGCTATCTTGCTGAATTCTCATGTCCGAACATGTAAGTATTGTCTTATCCTTTGAATTATCTGATGTTCTTGAATAAATCGCAAATTCTTAAACGAAGTAAATTATTGACAAGCAAGTTGAAACAAGAGTATCAGCAGTCTCGTTTGAAGTCATCATTTCGTAAATTCTATGGTCGATACAATGACCTTGTAAGCAAATACAATTTATCATTGAGTCAAAGCTGAGTGACGTTTTTCATACCAATTGATAGTCCATAATTTATACAATGAATTGACGACGGATTTTTTCTGTTATTTCCTGATCATGACAACGATCACACGGCGGGTGTGACCTGTCAACAGGGGATGCTCATTCTCCCGTGGCACCCGATCCCACCTCTGATGTTTTGGAGGTTCGTGTTTGCTCTGCTCTTATTTTGTATATTGTTAAATGGACTTTGAGATTGAATACTTTTCATTATCTCCATATCTTTACTTACTTGAAACTTTGAAATGTTAATACAATACATGCTCTTCAAATATTTAAAAAAAAATCAAAATTCACCTTCAGTTTTCCTCCTGGGTAAAACATTACAACACAGGATTTGTGTGAATGTACATTTATTGAAAATTACCATACGTTATACATGTAACAATACAATAAAGAGAGATTCAAAAGCAATTGATAGATATTTTTTTCATGCCAACATAAAGATTGATAATGATATCCCCTGTTACAGAGGATACATGTCAATATGAAATAAAGTAAAATACTGAAAATAACAGAACCAAATTTTAAACATATATTCATTACAATAAAAAGGTTTACTTTCGAAAGCTAAACATCTAGACCCAAACATATGAGAAGTACCAACTAATTGTGGAATTTGAAAAAAAGATATCCACAAAAAATTAGAATCAAATGTTATGATAAGCATAAACTGTTCAATAAGTGAATGGTGGGGGAAGCTTGGGAAGGTATGTAGGTAATTTCTTGTGTAAATGAACTGAATATTTCTGTTCTCCTTCTAAATCATTAGTTTTTTGCTATTCTGATTGGTTAATTATACACATATTAAGCTAATACCCCGAGAGACGCCAAATCTTCATCATACGAGGGTTGTCCCAAAACTTCGTAGACTGATCTCATAAAGAAATTAATGATGTTTGAAAAATTTCTGTGTAGTTAAAGCGGGTTCTTGGCAGATAAATTACGAAGTATTATATGATTTGTTTGAAAGCAATTCGAGTTATCATCTTTGAAGTGATATCGATCTCTCAATCTGCAACGTCCAATGTAGACAAATGTCATAAGGAACAATTTTTTTTGGTGAAATTTTTCTAATTAATAGAATCAAATTCTTCAAAACGAATATATACTGGAAGGAAAAAGAAACACAGTGTAAACTTTTGTGGTGAATTAAATATAGTTTTTTGTTTATTTTTTTCAGCAGTCCTATCTTACTTTTAAAATCATCTTCAAAGAATGTGTAACCGAAATTCCATTTGATTTTGTCTTAAAATTCATAAGTTATAGAAACTCATATGACGGAAACCCTTTGAAAGTGACAATCGAATACTCTCATTATCTACAATGTTTCACTCTCACATAATATGTCACAGCCTTGACTCTCATCTGCTAGAAATTTATCAGAATGATTATATTTTAAACCCTGACTATATTGGGCATGGCTAACCACACCAAAAAATTATTCAAATGACGCGTGCATGTGCCAGTGAGAGGAACACAAAAGTAATTTGACCGGCTCAAAGAACTATATTGCGATTTTTGTATTCTTTTAGTTTTCGGATGAATGTAATGTATGATAGTCTGCTGTATTAAAAGCGGTTTATGTGGTAGTAAGGTGGAGATTAAACAGGTGACAGGACGAAAATCTCTAAAAGAGACTCTGTTGCGCTTTAACGTCATCGTCACGGTTAGTTGGAAACTATATTGGTCCTCTCTGGCAACTGGTAGAACATTCGATGGGTAAAAATTTGCAAGAAACTGCTCAGTTACTCGTTGTTGCATTTTTCCTTTTCGAAAACCCGACCCCACTGAACTTCGGTAAACTGTACCAAGATTGCAAGAAATTCATATCGTCTGTAAATACTGAAAAACAATGTGTCTACCTCTGGTTCATCAAATGGTACAACAAAATTTTTTGACAAACTCGTCGTCATCAATTTGCACGTATTTTAGGCTTTTTTGGCGTATTCCCTTCGTGACGTCATACACTGTACATTTTACGGTTGAGTAATTCTTAACACTGATTTTCGATCATGCTGTCAAAAAAATATCGAATATTATGCTAGATGTACCCTGCCTTTCTTTTTCCTTTTAGTATAGATAAAATGTAAAATATCTTAAATACTATAATATGATTAAACATTAATCTATGTTAACAAATTATGTATATGTACAGACATAAAAAATAATAATTTGAAAAATCGTATATTTCTAGGGGCTTCTTTCTGTCTTTTCTAATGGAGTTTAACGGTTGCACTCTAAACCACTTCTAAGGCCTGTCTTTTATTTTAGTTTCCGTTTTTCGCAGAATTATATGGAAACCATTTCAGACCAGAAAACATTTTCTTGTCTATCAAACATTTGCACCTGTACATTTTTGAAGAACTGATTCAGGATCAAAATACTAATTGTAGTCCAATGCAGCTCCTGTACCAGCGCAGCCGCCATTTATTAAAAAGTCGGATTTCAACCAGGTGTATATAAAATAAAAATCATAGTTGTAAAATCATTAACACCAAAACTTCACGAAACATAGTTAATAATATACATTTATTGCATGATAGTGAGGGAAATATGAGGACTTATTCAGCCAAGAAAAATCATATTCCCCGAGGGCTTCGCCCGAAGGGAATATGATATTTCTTGGCTGAATAAGTCTTCATGTTTCCCGAACATTCACGCAATGAATTGTTTATTATACCGAAATAAGCAAAATCTTTGAACATGCTGAAATAAACATAAACTTTCAAATTCGGCACCGCTCTCAAATTCACTTTCATTTTTTTACGTAAAGTTACTATAAACCCCTTTGGTCAACACATTATCATCAGTTTTGTGACGTAAACCAGGCTATTGTGACGTCTACTTCTCGAGAGAATTTTCGTTCAACGAACGAGAACTATATTGCGGAAAAAATACACTTGGTGTTCCGAAGAGGTGGCATATGTTGAAAGCGTGCCGACGACTGGGAAATATGAAGTTTTAGGGCCCGATCACGTGAGAACTTAGAACCAATCAGATAACGTGTTGTTTAGAATATTAATAATGAGGTATGATAATACAATAAATGTAACACAATTACAATAATTTTCATTTTATTTAACAGAAATGCAGAGTATTAATTACTTTTCCGTAGGAATATGAAGTATCGATTTTTAATTGCAACTTTTGGGTAATGCGCCACCTTCCTACACAAGACAATGAAATGCATCATCTTTTAAAGAGAGTTTTTTAGCTCACCTGAGCCAAAGGCCGTCGTTTGTCGTTGTTTTTGTCGTTGTCTTTGTCGTAAACTTTTCACATTTTTATCTTCTTCTAAAGAACCACTGGGCTGATTTCAACCACACTTGCTACAGACGCTGAGACGTGCTACTATCCCACACGCTCGCTGCACGAACGCTACACGGTTTGCAAGAAACGCTGCACGGTTTACACGAAACGCTACACGGTTTTCACGAAACGCTACACGGTTTACACGAAACGCTGTGCACGAAAGGCTGCACGGTTTACACGAAAGGCTTTGTACACGTTTCTCACACGCTTTGTACACGATTCTCGCACGTTTTGGTCTCGGTGTGGATTTTCTACTCGGAATATCTCCGGCATTATTACGGTTTTATCATTAATTAAATGGAAATCTTTCAGAAAGCCACATTTAGCAGCTGTTTAAATTAGATATCAGTACACTAGTATTGTATAAACCGATAGAATTATTTAATACTCTGAAAGTTGTTATTAATTAATAAATGTCATTAATTCGTATTTATCATTTTATTTATTTATCCAACTGTTTAAAGACGAAATGCCGATATCATGAATGACTTTTTAATAAAATACAATTTTTATATATTAGTCATTCATTTCAATGTAATATTTTACGAGTATAATTTAATAAATTAAACACAAGAAAATGAACTCACTGATTTTAAATACATGTAATATTCATTATATTGTGTTTGATCTACGTAGGCGGATTATTTTTCTTGATTTTGATTTAGTAATAAAATTTGCTTATATACTCTACTAATGATTATTGATACATTTTTAAAGACTTTTTTTTCTTACGTAAGTAATATCCAGAGGAGGAGGGGTAAATGTGATGTCTTAATCTATTCTTATTCAATTTCTCTTTTTACATGAAGCTTTTCAAATAACATCAATATACAAATCATACAGTAAATTCCTTCATTTCAAAAACCGACTTAACATAATATTAAGTATATATGTGTACAATAATTAATAGTCTCGGCATTTGACTATACATTGTACATCTGTACATACAATGTAGATCGATCTTTACACCGGCATTCACGTATATTATAAGAAAATTGAAATATCTTAGACGAAATAAAAAGCACGTGATTTATAAAACAAATAATATATAATTTTTCATTATTTACTTTTGACCTTTTCTAACATGATATTCATGAAAAGACTACCTAATCAGTTCTGTATATTTTACTG
Source organism: Saccostrea glomerata (assembly GCA_003671525.1). Taxonomy (NCBI): domain Eukaryota; kingdom Metazoa; phylum Mollusca; class Bivalvia; order Ostreida; family Ostreidae; genus Saccostrea; species Saccostrea glomerata. The sequence goes on from PRKT01000741.1 coordinate 73,736, forward strand.
TTTACGGCTAGAAATTCGGATTTACAAATAAAAGATGAAATCCGCTGATTTAAACGTTGTATCCATTAAATATTTATAGAACCATTTTATTTTTAAAAAAAAATAAAATCCAGTCTTTATTTTCAGGTGTCATTAAGCCCCGGGAACTCAACATGTTCATATAGCAAAACAGGTTTTCTTTTGCTAGCACTCGGAGCCCGTGATCGCTGTTGTAAATGACCTTGAGCACAATAGAAAGGCGGAAAGACGGTTCCAATACATTTTAAGGGGTGTATCTGCGCACATATTAAACGAAGGATTTTAAAAAAGAATAGAAAATTTAGCATTTATTTAAACTAACATAAGATTGAAAGTTACAACAAAAAATGAAGGACTGTACTAGTAATTAAATTTACCCCCCCCCCCCCTTATTTCCAAACATGTGGTCGTCAGTGCATGTGAATTCAAATTATAAAATCCATTTATTTGACAATAATGAGCAGCAAGTTTTATGCATTAATTGAAACATCGTTTCAAAACTTTCTTTCATGTTCTATAAATGTAAAGAGAAGAGCGGAGTCCTGATATATTTTTGCTTTAAATTAAAAAAAAATAATACCGGTTTTTCTTTCTTTCTTTGAGAAAAAAATATTTAAGAAGCCATGATCGCGTTGATAGTATATTGAATTCAGTTCTCTTAAAATGCTGTACATAGTTGATTAATTTGAACACATTTTCTATAGAAGGAAAAGAAAACAAACAAATATGTATTATACATTACCGTGTAATGTCATTTTGTTGTTTATTTTTTTTTGTTTTTAATCCTAAAATATCAAACTAATTCAATAATAAAATACTAATTTGACATCCTGACCCATCGATAGCCATATTTAAAATGAAATGACTTCCGAATGAATCTTACACGATTCTTGCACGAAAGTCACTCGTTTCTTACACGGTTCTTACACGAAAGTCGCACGTTTCTCACACGCTTTTCGCACGCTCGCTACACGGTTTGCACGAAACGTTTTGGAGCTTACACGAAACGCTGCACGGTTTACACGAAACGCTACACGGTTTGCACGAAACGCTGCACGGTTTACACGAAACGCTACACGGTTTGCACGAAACGGAAAGCGCACGAAAGTCACACGCTTTTTTGGGGTAGTAGCACGTCTCAGGGCCTGTACAAAGTATCCTTGGGTAAAGGGGATTCAAGTTTTTTAATTGAATGACCACGCCTATTTCCAAGGGGAGATTATTATGAATACGAGAAAAATTAATGGAATTTTAAAATAATCTTCTTCTCAAGAACCACCGTGCCAGGAAAAATGAAACTTGTGAGGAATCATCCTCAGGTAGTATAGATTCAAGTTTGTTCAAATCATGACCCCCGGGGGTAGGGTGTTGCCAAAATGGCCGATCAAAGTTTTACAGAGGAACATAAATGGAAAATCTTTAAAAGTCTTCTTCTCAAATCCAATGGGCCAGGAAAGATGAAACTCATGTGGAATCATCCTCATGTTCTGTAAATTCAAGTTTTTTTTTTTTCAAATCACGACTCCCGGGGGTAGGGCTGGTCCGAAAGGCTGATCAAAGTTTTACATAGGAATGTATAGGAAATAGCTTTAAAAATCTTTTTCACGAACCACTGACACATGAAAGATGAAACTCATGAGAAATTATCTCCAGGTAGTGTAGATTCAAGTTTGTTCAAATCATGACCCCCGGAGCTAGGGTGGGGCCAAAATGGCTTACCAAAATTTTACATAGGAATATATAAGGAAACCTTTTAAAATCTTCTGTTCAAGTACTTAAAAGCCATGATTAGTAATATTTACATTGAATCATTCTAAGGTAGTGTAGATTCTAGTTCGTGCAAATCATGATCCCCTGGAGTGTTAAAATTCAACCCTCCCCCTTTCAACCTCAGTAAACTTTCAGTTTTGTTCTGAAATGTGCTTTTTTTAGCCGATATGCTCAGATGAGCGCTGAAGTCCCCTGGACCTCTTGTTGGTGTGGTTACTCCATATTTGACGACAGAGTTATTAATTAGTGTTAGTTTTTTATGTATGTACATATGAAGGGTTTCGTTATGATATATGACATCGTGTTCCTATGTGTACAAAACAATGCCTGTATAGGGAATTTTGGGACAATCCTCATATAGCATATGTATTTTATTTAATTCTAATTTAAGAAATCAATATATATTTTTACCAAATATCACTGATTACGTAAATGCTTTTATTAGACACTAATGAAGTAATTTGTACTTTGATTGAGTATTGCATTTATAGTCCGAAATATCTGAAGTTTTTCAAGCTTTTTCACGATTTTTATATTTTACTTGCCAGGAATTGTAATCGGAACTAAATGCCGAAATCAGAATTTATCCAAAAAACAATGCCTTCAGTACTCTCCAAAATCGACGAAAAGAAATATCTCTCTACATTTTGTCACAAGACTTGCAAGATTTGTGAGTGCACGAAATGATGACACATCTCAAAAGTCTGATAAAATCTTAAATTTCAAAGGATTGTAGATTTCATTGATGAAAACTAAAACTATATTGTTAAGTACTTTAGGTACTGCACTATTGATAGCTTGTGACTTTAAAATTTAATTCGGTCCACAAGTATCTTAACAAAAAATAAATTCATCACAGAATATGAAACCAAGTTAAACGAGACTGATTTTAATCAATCTTAACATAATATTGTTGAATAGACTTTCAAGATCTTCAAATTTATTCCGATCAAAGTTGTCGTTAATCTTTTTATACTTCTGCAAAATATGAAAATATCTTAGATATTTCAGTAATGGAAATAGATTGTCTATTTTTAGCTACGCACACAAACAGACAGATGGGATGCTTTAATTTGATTCCTTATACTTTTTTAAACTGGGGTGGTAAATTGAATTCAATATTTAATATAATTAATATTTAATATAAGTATTTTTGTGAATCTGGAAGATAAAAAAGTAAATGTAGAAATTAATTACATGCCATTCAAATCCAACACTGTTTGTATTATTTTTTTTTTACTATCAATTTGGGATTAAAGCAGTGATAATTAAGTCATTATTGGAATGACTTTCAAGGAAGCAGCCAATCAAAATTGTCGACTTGTTTGTGCATGATTTTATTTTCTCTGTACACATGACTTTTATATTAGTTTGTTTTAAGTACAGTTGTTATTTAAAATTAAACTGTATATCATTTTATCAAAAGGAAATGTTTTGCTGATGCCAAAAAAAAAAAAAAAAAGATATCCTCTGATTTTTCGGTATACAGTTTGATAGAAAGAAAGGAAAATGATTTTTGACCTTTTGATTTCTGTGAATTATATCATTTTATTTGTCATTGGTCATGTTCATATAGCACAATTAATGGTGTAACTTCCGGACATACTACAGAAACAGCTATACTAGGCTTATCAACAAGCTACAACTCAACAATCAATATTCTTGAAACTACCCTCCTGTACGAGGATCACAACGCTACAGGGATTATTGTTGGAAGCCTGGTTACTGTTGTGTTTATAACTATTTTGGTACTGGCTGCTGTTCTTTGGAAATGGAAAAGAAAACAGAAAGACAAGGAACACGTACCTTTTTCAGGTATTTCCTGAGATTTTGCAATTATTAAATGTTGCTCTGTGACATTTTAAACAACAACAAATTTTAAAGCTAAAATGTTTAATGTATTTTTTAAGATGATATTTATCATATTTATTTAAAATAAAATGAACTGAAAAGATATTATGTTGCTTGAACATTAAAACGTGCATATATATATATATAATATATAATCGGCGTTCTGTTATTTTTTAATATATATATATATATATATATATATAGTACAGATAAATTCACTTTTATAAGGATACTCACTTCCGCCCCAGCCCGGGGTTGAACTCTCGACCTACGGAATCTGTCTCCTAGCAGTGCAGGAGGAACAATCAACGTTTATGACGTCACAATAATCTGACGTCAATCATTGACGCCGTTTTTCTGCATTCAAAAGCCATCATTTCTGAATTTGTACTTGAGTACAATTTCATTGATTTTGCTTATTGCTTGCACCTCCCAGAGATATTAGGGTTAGTTCTCGCACACCACTCGATTGATTAGGGTTAGTTTTCTTGCATTGCACAACCTGAGAGATTTAGGGTTAGTCCTCACTAGTCGAGTGATTAGGGTTAGTCTTGAACCCATCCAAGATATCTAGGTTATTGTTATTACACACTTTTCGAGCGTTAGTCTGGCGAAACTATCTGAGAGACAAGGGTTGGTTTTCGCATTTATTTATATATACTTGTTTTTAAGACCTTGGCATGGCGTGTCATTGAGGTTTGGTGCAGAGGTACTATGACGTCATAAACGTTAATTGATTTCCGCACCATCGGACTTTGGCGTGTCATACCATCTGGGTTTGGCGCAGACCATCGGGGTTTGGCGTAACGAACCTTTGACGTTTGACCTTCTTTGTTATTCATTGTAGCAAGATTCCTTTAACAATAAGAGAAATCTAGTCACTTTAAATAATGTTTTTCTCACATTAAAACAAAAATTGCTAACCACAGAATTATTTAAAGATTTGAAATATCTACTAGTATGTACCTCATGCATTTACTTGGTCACACCTAACGGTTTTTAAAACTTGCTTGATCGAGGGATGGGTTAATTTTTTTCTAAACAATAGTACAATATTTATTATTTTCTGAACGATAGTAGAATATTAATTATTTTATTGCATATAGGAGAGCAGAGTTACAAGTTTTGTTTAAATTAAAACAAATCATAAGAAGTCTTCCAAAAATTCCTAATTTCTTTAGCCATAAGGAGAAATGAAATACACTATGAAAACAACATCTTGTTCTCGTAGTTTTCAGTTCTAGAAAAGAGTCTTCAGTTTTACCTAGCATGTATTCTGAAAAAGTCACGAGTAAATTTGTCTAGATAATGACAAGATATTTAAATCTATAACATGCAGGTGATTAAATAGCATGTTCATTCTTTAGCAGTTAAATCAACAGAGAAGAACATTATCCGTATACAAAGGCAAGACAGGAACGAGGAAGAGGTTGAAATTTGTAACATTGATAATGAACTTGTCCCAATTGGTAATTATACAATTGATCGTTAGAATTTATAAATTTCTAAATATTTTTTTATTCGTATCATAAACATGTATTTATCCATCCATTTTACCATCCTAAAAATATTAATCAAATTTGTTAATGATTTTTGAATTGTCTTCATACGTATTTAAACATTACGATTTACATGTCATGTACTCACATGGTATAGAGAGCTACCGTTGTACTAATGGTCAAGATCTAGTAAATAATTCTAGACTAACTTGTTGGTGCTAGATCCATTGTGACGTCATAATGGATTTCAATTTTCGTTTTTCCGTACTTTACGATTTTAGCAGAATCGTGTAAAAAATATGGTATTTTCATGACATTTTTTTTGAAACAATATGAAAAGTAAACCAGATACCTATATTAAATTTGATATTGATTTAAAGAAGAGGCCATGAACATACAAATTACAATTTACTGAGAGACTGTAGGCAATCTGGATACATTTTCTTTGCCGAATATGAAAAAAACTCCCATATTCTTAATTTTTCATTGATAATGACAGTTTAAAATACAGTTTTTCATCTTCTTTAGCTAGAAATTATGCTCCGAAACACCTTATTTGACCATGTAAAGTTGTAAAGCATCAGTAAAGGAATTTATTTCTCAAATTTGATAAATCTGTAGGCACCTTTCCTTTACTAGATCTTGACCTTAAGCAAGTGAGTAAACAAAAAGGAGTAATTTTTAACCCTGATTGTTTAAAGGAACTGGGAAGAAGCAAAAAACATCCGCCAAGATTGAACATGGATCAATGAAAAGTGAACATGAATATGATCTCAATTGTGAACCAGAAATGACAGAGAGGACTGTTATTGAAGAATGTACTAGTATGTTTCATTTAAAATGTTTTACAACATAGAAAGGGGTAGGATATATTTTCTTTAAAAATGAGAGAGAGAGCAAAAAATGTGATTGCATGTACTTACAAGAAAAAATGGTGTTACAAGGCTATAAAAAATCTTGATTCCAGTAATTTTGTAGCAAATATAATATTTATTATAATCATGGTTTCGTTAAGGTAAAGATCTCTTGTTGAATCGTAATTCGACTGATAAACTCTATTTTCATTGTTTAGATGCCTTTTTAGCTATAAAGCTTGTTATTCATCACAATTGCACTGTGAATTTTTAACATGGTAGATGTTGAGATGGGTTTCAAAAAGTTGTAGGGTGAATATAGTTTTAGCATCTCTATAAAAATATTGCATCATTGAGAAATGCATAAAGATGAATTAAGAATTTAGATGAGCATTTTAATGCTTTTAAGCTCAGGAAAAAAAACAATCGAAATAGCTTTAACATCTTTGAAGATGTGCTTCTTTTTTCTTAATTGTACAATAATGAAAATAAAATATTTGGTACACTTCATAAATGCTAAAAAATGATATAGTTGAAATTTTTTGAGGTTCTGGAATGTGCAATGATTTATAATGACTAAAACTAGCATGATTGAAAAATAATACTTTTTCGGAGGGG
>PRKT01000741.1:80593-116886 GCA_003671525.1 Saccostrea glomerata
GGGGTCATATGCGAACCTGTGTTTGCTCAATAAATGAACATCCCAATTATAAACAAATAAATAATTGATAAAACATATATTACTTTTATAATAATTGTCATTGAATCAATATTTATTTTTTAAATTTAATATCAGATTTGGAGCTCCTTTTTGACTTTGTATCAAGACAACTGTCTCTTGCGGACCTTCATTTTGTTTCTACATATCTTGGTGAACCTCAATTGGCAGAGACGGCTTACATCAACGGGAATCCTTCTGAAAGTTACAGCAAGATTTTCCATTTGTGGCGATGTAAATATCCGCGCATAGATCACAAAGCTAAATTGAAGGAAGTTTTTTCCTCCATGGAGAGACAAGATTTAATTGAGAATATGGAAATGTTCTCTAAAGACAGATATTGTTATAAAGAGGCTTTAGTAAATCCAACAGAACAAGCTCGTTATTCTGACTTTATCATTATGAGTAAAAATTTAGCCTCGAGATCTCAACACGTCTTGCGCTTTCTTGGTTTGAAACAGTGTGATATAGATCAGATTGAGACAGATAATAGAACTACTCGAGAAAAAATACTGAGAGGTCTATCAAAAATCCAAATAGAGAGGCCATCACTCACAAGACAGAGTATTTGCAATGCGCTATATTATGCAGGCCATTCCGACGTGATATGTATGCTAAATTCTAGCTGGAACAGTGCAGGTCGGTATTATTCACGTTTCTGAGACTTTTTATGTACTAAAAAAAAGATACATGTTTGTGTAAAACATACAAAATACTAATTTTCTGGTCAACATTTTAAAATTAATTTTAGGAAAAGAAATATACATTTAAAATTAATTTTTAGTAAAAAAAAATATATACATTTAAAAGTTAATTATACTAATCTTTAAAAAGATATCACTGAAATCAAATTGAAAATCTACAAAGATGAAGTTTAAGTGAATAAGGAAAACAGTTCACATATTTAGAATAGTTGCAGAGTACTTTAGAAATATCAATTAAATGATTCTGAAAGGCTTTTTGCTTTATATATTAAGATAGGATGGATGTACACGAAATATATGTCTAGCCTGGACAAAAGAAAAACATGATTTTACCGAAATTCATCTCCGTAATGAAATATTGGGTTTTTCAGATGTTGTAGCGAATATTAAGCCAAAGGAGAGAGACAAAGATATCGCTGAGATCCATGTCAAAACAGAACCTAAGAAGAACATCCCTGATGTTAACGAGACAGATATAAATACTGAAATAGAGAAGAGAAAGCCTGCTGTCCGAAAGACTGGTGGCCCAGGTGCCACATCGCTTATCTGAGCAATTTGCTAGGAAACAGTACATGCCAGATCAAAACTGAAAGTTAACTGAGGGGGGAGGGTGGGTTGAATTTTAACTTCCCAGGGGGTCATGATTTGAACAAACTAAAGGGTGTTAAGAAAGTTCGTTCCACATTTTTCTTTTATTTTAAAAATGAAATATGGTGAGAAGATATTTACAATTTGTGATATTTCATGTTTACAGAGTCCATTCTTGCTACTGATAAGGTTTTAATTGTCTTTTGCTGAATCAATAAGGGGAGGGCAGGTATTAAAACAGATGATGTCATTTCAGAAAAATTTGGGATGACGCATATTTTTGACATATATTAGGCACACAGGTCAAGACATCCTTTCAAATATTATGCAAAAATTATCAAATCTGAAAAAAAATTCCAAAATGACAAACCTATTCTTTTGAAAAGTGATCTATAGTTCTTATAACTACGCTCATCAGCTTGTCTGATGCAAGATAAGCTATGAAGAAACAACAGTAACTTATCCTTTATTTTCAGTCAAAATGACCAGCATTTCTATCATTCGGGTGCTTTAAAGATATTATATATATTTTCATATGGAAGAAAAATCCTATAATTTCCAACTAGAAATGAAGTGCTATAAATTTAAAGCACACTGTTGAGATTTTGTCAGACTTCAAAATTCATCTCTTTAGTTAAGCACTACTTTGAAATTTTTGAAAATATTTCATCCTGGAACGAACTTTCTTAACACCCCTTAGAAGCTACACTACCTGAGGATGATTCCACATAAATGCCACTAAGCATGGCTTTGAAGTACTTGAAAAGAAGATTTTAAAAGTTTTCCCCAATATATATTCCTATGTAAAACTTTGATCGGTCATTTGGCCCCACCCTACCCCGGGGGGTCATGATTTGAACAATGTTGAATCTACACTACAGAGGAGTTTCATCTTTCCTTTCTCAATAGTTATTGAGAAGAAGACTTTTCGTATATATTCCTTTTGAAAAATTTTGATCAGCCATTGTGGCCCCACCCTACACACAGGGGTCATGATTTGAACAAACTTGAATCTACACTTAACCTGAGAATAATTCCACATGAGTTTCATCTGTCCTGGCCTAGTGGTTCTTGAGAAGGAGGTTTTTAAGATTTCTCCTATATATATTCCTATGTAAAACTTTGATCGGTAATTTTGGCCCCACCCTACCCCTGGAGGGTCATGATTTAAACAAAAATTTTATTGGTTTATTTATTTGAATTAAACAAACTTGAATCCCCACTACCTCTACCACTTGAGGTTCATCTTTCCTGGTCCAATGGTTCTTGAATAAAAGATTTTTACAGATTTCTCCTATATATTCCTTTGTAAGTTTTGATCGGTCCTTTTGGCCCCACCATACCCCCGGGGGTCATGATTTTAATTAATTTGAATTTACACTAACTGAGGTTGATTCCAATTAAATTTTATCTTTCCTGGCCCAGTTGTTCGTGAAAAGAAGATTTTTAAATATTTCTCCTATATATTCCTTTGTAAAACTTTGATCGGTCCTTTTGGCCCCACCCTACCCCCGGGGTTCTTGATTTGAAGAAACTTGAATCTACACTACCGGAGGTTGATTCCGCAATAGTTTCATCTTTCCTGCAACGGACAAATTTTGATCAGAAAGGCTCACTTGAGCCTTCGGCTCAGGTAAGCTAAAAAAGTGTATTAAGAATCTTCTTAAAGGTCCGATTATCATAATAATATGTCGCTAAAACTTTTCAGACTATTATTATAAAAATGCATTCGGAAACGTTGTGTATCATTGGATTGCTTTCAATGAAGCGTGAAGGGCTTATTAAGAGAACTCGTCCGAAAACAAGAATATATTATGTAACTTGATAATTAGTATCTTTATTGTATTTTACAAACATGGCAGATATTTTACTAAACATTTTTTTTTGTCATTTTTTTGTCATTTCTATATGAAACTACTTTTTGGATTTTAAGTTGTTTCATATAGAAATGTAAAATTTAGAAAAAAAAATGGAAATCTAAAACTATAAAGAAAAAGAAGCTATTCAAAACCTGTCAAGACCCCTATGAACAAGACTTTTTATTAGAATTTCATTTTCAAATCCTAAAAATCATTAACTACAATATATCAATGATAACACTTTTAAAGTTTTTTTCCTTGTTTGAACATATAGAATGAGCTTATCTAATAGAACTGGATACAAAAATTATTCTGCCTTGTAATAATTAACTAATATCAAACATTTTATTTATTTATTTATTTATCTGCTAATTTATTTGATTACTTAAGAAGAAAATGTTGCTAATACCAATCAATAGGTATAAAAAAATGTTATACATGGTAGTTCTTAGAATTTGTTGCTTTTTTAACACAGTTATGTTTTGTAAGGTTAAAATTAAGACTAAGCGTTCTTAAAGCTTGTCAAGCTCATTTTAATATTTTTATATCCACAACTTTTCCACTAATAAAAGTAAATCTGATGACATGAAAAACCTTTCCGTAGCGTGTTCTTGTTGCTTGAACCACTAAAGTAGACATGGGATTAGAGTATTACAAAAGATTGTATATAAAACGTTTTATGAAACATGAAATTTTATTTATTTTGTCCTTGAGAGTGTGAACCTCCATCTCTTCAATCTTCATTTGCACACTAGATTTTGTTCTTAAGATCTCATTCATTCGTTATTTTTTTTCAGGACATAATTTTTTTTCGTTTTATTTTAAATATTTTTTTTTTTTTGCTAGGAATTCAACATTAGTCTCTGGAAAAAAATACCTTTTACTGTTTGCTTTTCATTAATTATATATTTTGTGCTATTTTAACTTTAGATCGATTTTCTATTTGCTTGATTTTTTTTTATTCTTATTTGATTTGTTTGTTAAAGTGTTAAGGTAATTCCACTGTCCTATGATGTCATAGAATTTTAAACAAAACTGTAATTAGTTTAAATTTATACCTAATAGAACAATATCTTTCGGAAGAATGCTTTACAATAGGTGTAATTATAAAATTTGGTTAGTTGAAGAATTTAGAAGAAAAAATTATGAATATTTACTTTATCTAATTAACTATTCAATATTTTAAAAGTCTTGACAAGGGCGATAACTCCTTCTAAGCTCTCTTCATTCATGCATTTTCTTTCTTGTACTTCTAATGTAAAAAAGTTTCCCTGATATTCACAAATCAAAAGAATCTTATAATTAGGAAGTTTTAGGATCATTCAGCATCAGAATTATGCATTTTAACCAGTTTTTTGACATCTTTTTCATAATACTATTTACGAAAAATGTGCGATTTTTTTTTAATTTGACATACACTTTTGTCTATCTATGTTTCGCATCTTGAATAATATGGTGACCTATACATTTCCTGCAATAATAGGAAAAATTAAATTAAATGAAAATAAATGCAGTTTCTGTTCTTTAAACCATTTAAATTGCGAGGATGGAAACACCTTAAAACTTATTCATTGTGCTCTAGTTTATTTTTTTCCCCGAGTTTATCCTTTTTTGTCCAGTTGAACATATAGATTGACTTGTAATCTAATATAATTGAAGCGTGACCTTGTCATCTCGGACTAATATATTCTGTCATTAAACAAAGAATGGTTCCAAATATTATGCTTGTGTCAACCAGTGGACCGTTTCTGTGAGAATTTGTTGTAAGACGCTTTACTATTTTGTTATATCTGATTGAAAAGTTGATTAAAGCTTTCTATTTTGCTCTTATAAGTATTTACAAAATCAATATAGTTTTTATTCCTGTTTTTTTTTAATTTTACACACATAGTTATGTTACCTTTCTGCTCCTTTTTTAGATAACTGTTTGGAAACTGACGGAGAAAACCTTTATTACGTGGATTGTCTTGGATTTTCATCAGGTTGTCCTGAGGAAGATTATCCAAGCAATACAATATATCAATGTAAGATATCTTTTTAAAAAATGCAATTTTCTTAAGAAACATAGTACTAGCATTAAATCAAAACCTTAATGCATTTTAAAAAATAATTTATTCGTTGATATATTTATTCAAATTTGAATTCCTTATTTATGGTTTTAGATCCTGCTTGTCAAAGCATCAATACTGAACAACAATGCTATCTCGCTGAATTCTCATGTCCGAACATGTAAGTATTTTCTTTTCCTTTGAATTATCCGATGTTCTTGAATAAATCATGATTTACTTATTTGAAACTTTGAAATGTTAACGCAATACATGCTCTTCAAATATTTAAAAAAAATCAAAATATACCTTCAGTTTTCTTCATGAATAAAACATCAAAACACAGGATTAGTGTGAATGTACATTTATTGAAAACAACAATGAGTACAGTGCTGCTATCCTATAAGTTGACAATTCTATCCTATCCTATCGTGAATCCTGCATCCACAATCCTATCCTGTGATTACAGTCTAATCCTATCCTATCCTATCCTGCAACTCTCAGTTTTTTAATATTTAGGAATTTATTTGACAAAACGAAAAAAAAAACAAAAACGAAATGACCACAAAAAAATCAGATATGGTTATGGTATTCATTTTAGCGTTATATATTTTAATGGATAAAAATAATCGAGATCGACATTCCATAATTCCTGACACAACGCACATTTTAAATTAGGATGATCATTACCATGTTAAAAATAAATGTAAACAAACAGATTGTAATAAAACGTGGGCAAGTACTGATTTTGCGAACATCTGTAAAGAATATGGGCATCCAGAAGAAAGAATTAACGAAAAAAATATAATTAGACTTTGTTTTAATTTTCCTACTAACAATGATCTGGAGACATGGCCACAGGATAGCGACTTGCTCCCAGCGTGTTATAATTAATCATTTAATTAAAAAAAAACAACAAAAAACATAGGTCTAAACGGTTATAATGTTATGTACATGTACATGTTTCATGTAAAATTTATTTTTTTCCTAAACCGAGCAACACAAAAATAACATGCATGTACATGTGAAGTCTAAATGTGCCTGTATAACTTTTTTTTTCTGTACGCGGTTATAAAAAAGAAGATATTAGACCAAAGACCAAACAGACAAGTCAAAATTTTGATCTAGAATATCTTGACCTTCACATATTAAACATTTTAAATGTGAAATTGTCTTATTATATCAAATATTAAATCTAAACATGCTAAATGTATGATTTTTTTTATTTAAATTTATATTAATTTATTCTTATGTGAATATTTTACAAACATGCATAATATATAGTTGCTGAATAAAATTCAAGATATTCAGAATGTCAAATTTCTTATTTAACTTCATTTTCTTCTCACTTTATGGTCAGTTCAGTGTCGTACAAATGTATTTCAATTTCCAATTTTGTTTTATGTGTGAAAATTAAATAATTCATGTTTAATATTAAATATTTCCTAAATCTTCATTGTCAGACTCAGACAGATTGAAAGCAATAAATATTGTAGTAAGCTCACACATGTTCCTTAGATCTTATAAAACATGCATAAGAAATTAACAATTCACAGTATTTACAGTACATGTATTCATAACTCATTTTTGAGTAAGGCAAGCTTGTATTTGACCTTGGCATTTGATCTTTAATGTTCAATACTATCTGATTGAGAGACATTAAGATGATCCACACATGTTCCTTAGATCTTATAAAACATGCAAAAGAATTCAAAGTATTTACATCAATTGTCACACTTTCGTGAGTAAACCTTGTATTTGACCTTGACATTTGATCTTAAATTTTTCAGTGTTTAAATGAGGAAAAAATATTTTATCAAGTTCACAATATTTTTATTCAGGGTGATTCCTCAACAATGTTAAACAAATAGGTTTCGCCGATGACCGTTCTCGGTTCTAAATTTTACGTCGCTATAGGGCATCCGATAAACGCTTTTCCGTCACAGAGACGCTTAAAGATAACAAATGGAAAGCGAAACATATCTAAAGCTAACTGTTCCCCAACTGAAGGAAGAGTTAAGAAAGAGAGAAGCGACAACAAGAGGAAGAAAGGCTGAATTAATTGAAAGGTACATTATTTTTTTTTAGTTATAGCATAGTTATTTTCCAGTAGTTTCAACAAAATCCTTCAAATGTGTTGCTGGGCAGACGACGCGATTTTGGCGCCATAAACATCGTCGCAATACATGTTTCTTTAGACTTAAATCTAATACACATGAATATTGATGAATTATGTGATGTTGATTATAAAGTCTTGACTGGTGTGCACTGTTATTTTTGTAATACTAAACGTTCCTGAGTCTCTTGCAATGTATACATGATAATCATAATGGATATAGGCCTATCAATAATACGTCAATAGTACATGTATTATTGACGTAAATATCGATAGGCCTATATCAAGTACTAGGTCCGATACAATTACTACATGATTATATGTGGCATTGTCATTTTGTTAGATTATTTTATATAGTTATTAACTATAATTGATATATTTCTGTAGGCTAAGGGCATTTGACCGAAACAAAGATTTTAAGAATGAACCAATTCTCATTCCTGAGCCATTAGATGTAGACTGGCCTACAAGGGGATTCCAAAAGCTTCAGGATGGTCATACAAAAGACATTCCAGATATGTGTATCGAACAAATCGACATGTATTTTGTGCATAGATTAGCAGGTTTGTTTTTACAACTTAACTGTTTAACTAATTACTTCAAACTTAATATTAATTTTTCATGATGCAGTACAAGTTTGGTCATTGCTTCTTTATTTATATACCTGGGTATACGTTTATTATGAACTATCTTTAACAATATCAATAGGTGACAAACAAAGCACAGGGGATGTGAAGGCCATAGAAAAATGAAGACTGCTCCTTGACAGTGACAGGATTCTGGCGGCTTCATATCTGAAGCAGGGCAATGCATTATATTTCACTGGCATTGTTGGAGCAGCTATGAAAACAAGAGTAAGTTTACTTACAATGATACACAAATTAAATTAAATTTTTAAAAAATTGTATTTTTGTATAATATACCTGTATGTAGACTAGAAATTTGTTTACTGTTAGGTTGATTTTTGTCAAATCTATTGCAGGTAACATATAACTTTAAAATGAAGTTGGATAAGTCTTCAGGGGACATAATGAATAGTCACTGTGAATGTCCTGCTGGACGAGGACCACATGGCACCTGCAAGCACCTTGGTGCAGTTGCACTTATGTTATTGTATTTTAGTGAAGGAAAGGGCCTTTGGGTCAAAAGATCCTGCACAGAAAATCTACAAACATTTCACAAGCCTAAACATTCATACTCAGGTAAAACTATTAATAAAGATTGGTTTTACAAAGCAAGTTAGTCTAAACGTTTCATTATATCACAAATGTCCCTTACTTTGAAAGTCAAGTTGATCTTGAAAATTCATTTGCTCTTTTAATAGTGTTTCTAGCGAAGTACATACAATGTGTTTCATCTGCTTATAGGAATTAACATTAAAGGAGCAATTAAACAATTATGCAGTTTTAAATTACAAAAGGCTTTAATCAATTAGTCACAAGGAAATATACTGCTTATATCACACCTCATTCATATAATATATTCATAAATTTTTCTTAAATAACCATAATGATTATCACATTTTAGTGTTTTCTGAACATTCATAATTTTATCATTTAGGATCACCCGTGAAAGCTGAAAACCTTTCCAGGAAGCGTAGATTGAATGACGATTTCTTTGATGATCCACGTCCTGAACATTTAAGAAACAAGGCTGGATACCCTGACAGAGTCAGAAATATGGTCATCAACTACTGCTCTAAGACCTCAGAGAATCTAACATTTAGATATCTCATAGAGCGAGCTGATATTAAGGTATATAATTCACTTGGTTCCACATTAAATATTATATATTCATGTATTTTGACGCATTGCAAATTAATGAAAATTAAACTGTTCATACATGATTATAAGTTTTTCCCTTCAAGTTCTTTTTTTTCAATAGACAGCAGTGCTTGACCATGACTACTTAGAAAGACCTTTCACAGAATACTGGGTACAACAAGCTGTTGATGTAGGTATTAAAATAAACCTCAGTTAGATAATTCTTATATATATGTTACTACAGTGTTTTCCTTGCAAGTTCCTTAGGTAAGATACATTTCATTCTAGGTTAAGCAAAAAATCATATAATTACCGGGTACTTATTTTGTACTATTAGGTAACCACAGAAGAAATTGTTGCAATTGAGGAGAGAACTCGTGGACAAGCTAACTCCAAAAACTGGTTTAAAGAAAGGTCATGGCGGATCACGGCATCTCGTTTTGGGGATATCTGTTTAGCAACAGACAGGAGGAATAAGCAGAAACTCTGTGAATCCATCCACCAGCCATCTGCTGCTCTGCTTCGGAGCGAAGCTCTAATTCATGGTCGTACCTATGAGGCACGTGCCATAAGGTGTGTAATTATTGGGATATGCCTGGAATTTTTTATGAAAGCTTCAGGCTGAAAAGCATTCACAATAAAACTGAAAATGGGTAAATTGATAACAATATTTAATTAATTGGAATTGAGGAGGTTGAACTATCAACACAGGTAATATTGAGCCTACCAGTACTTCTACTACATGTATCAGCACTGCTCTTGTATAGGAAAGAAAAAGCTGGTTATGTAGAGTGCTGATTTGTCGTTGAATCAAGAAGTTGTCAGTTTAATACATGTACTACCTTCAGTTAAACATAAATTATTTTTACGTTTTCTCTTGTCAATACAGGAACTTCGAGAAGGAAACAGGAAAAAGTGTCAGATGATGTGGCCTCTTCGTTGATGAAGAAAGATGTTACTTGGGTGCATCACCAGATGGCCTTGTTGGTAACGAAGCACTCATAGAAGTGAAATGCCCCTTTGCAGGTCGCAATGAAAGAATACACCCTGGGAAGCACTTTCCTTTTTTGACAACGGACTCTGTAACAGGACAGTTCAAGTTGAAACCAAATTCAAAATATTACTTTCAAATACAGGGGCAAATGTTCATTGCAAAGAAGAAATGTTGTTATTTTTTGTATATACTTTCAAAGATCTGTTCATTCAGAATATTGATCTTGATCTTGAGTATTGTGAAAATTCTCTTTTTCCAAAATTAGAATTGTTCTATGATAAATATTTCAAACCATACTTGTCATCCATACTGTGAATTTAATTTACATGTGAAGTGCAGTCACTTCCCATCCAAAATTGTCCATCATGATAAAATATTCACACTTACTTTTCAATATTAATGATAGATTATATTATCTGTAACCATATCTAGTGTAACAAGTGATGTTTGTAAAACACTTATGACCCCCTCCCCCCAATTTGAAATTTTTCTAACTCAAAAAGGGCATAACTCTGTCAAAAATGATGCAATCCTATCCAAAACGGAACTTGCTCTAGATATGAATCTGATGTATATGTTTACCAAATTTCGATTCAGTATGTGCAGCGGTTTGGAAGAAAATGAATGGAAACTAAGTCGACCGACAGACAGCAGCAAAGCAATATGCCCTCCC
Organism: Saccostrea glomerata; assembly: GCA_003671525.1. Lineage (NCBI taxonomy): Eukaryota > Metazoa > Mollusca > Bivalvia > Ostreida > Ostreidae > Saccostrea > Saccostrea glomerata. The sequence continues at coordinate 91,393 of PRKT01000741.1, forward strand.
TTCTTTGAAAGGGGCATGATAGAATTATTGCTGATGCAATATGTTAAATGATTTTATATTGCTGATTAATATAGGACCACTTGAAACATTCTAATTGAATATTGTAAACAACTTTAGAGAAAAGGGGCAATTTTACTAATTGTGCTTATGAACAATAATAGATCTGTTGGTCTCTTTTAAGAGGTGCATGATACATGTGTTTATTAATACTGTTACATTATTAATATGAATTACACATGTATATGTTAAATTACATAAAGATTTTGCTTTTTTGTACAACTGTATAAATCTTACACCAATTATTAAACCTTTCTTGTTTACATTTTACTTGTATTTTGTCACTGCAATGAGAAAAAAAAATCATTAGGAAATCAGTTTCAATTCTGTATTTAAGCACTTTTGTCAACAATACAATTTCTGAAATTTGCAATTGCAAAACATACATATACAATTCTGGATGCCAAAGGAACCTTTGAAGATGGTAGTTCATACTTGAGAATTTTAAAACATTTCACTAGTCCAATGACCCTTTCTACATGTATACGCTTAGATGCAATGCACCCGTCATGAATTACTTCCACTGGGTCTAGTTGACTTTTCCCTTTTAAAAAGGTTGGAGTATTTACCTTTACATTTTGTACAGCGAAAAGGTCCTGTACCATTATACCTCGGTCAGCCATGATCGCAGCACAGTTAAGGTGCGCAATGGAAATATCAACTAAATTTTGTATTTAAAAATGTATTCGTAATCGGGATGGCGATTATTTTTAGTACATTATTTATATCAGATAATTGTAATTATGATTTATAACTACATATCGAGGACGATTATATTTTATATTTAGACTAGTCACGTGATGTGGCAGTCACGCGATTTTAGCACATTGACTTGAAGTATTGATGTTACATATAAATGTCACTAGTGCAAGGGCATAACCAAGAAAAATTTCCAAGTTTAGTATATAAATATTCTCAACATGCATTATAGTTTTTATAAAGTGCTGCGATCCTGTCTAAATTCTGCAATTTCATTGTTAAAATTATACTTTTATGACCGAATGCTATATTTTTTGCTGGTCAGCGGCATGAAATATTGATATAATTAAATTGTTTTTAAGATTTCATCAGGATCGCAGCACTTTTCAGATACCTGAATTGTTTTATAGTTGAAATATAAAAGCTTACTTTGATCCATATAGTGTATGCCCTTGCACTAGATCGATTTATAAAGACCCCCCACATTACCCTCCGATGTACTTGCATACAAATATACGACAGTGTCAATTAAATACGTAATGTGCAGAAAATATATTAATAAAATAGTAAAGAAGACATTAAATTCAAGTTATTGTCCCATAGAATATCTGTAAATAATATTTTATTTTATAGAGAATGCATATTTTGTTGAGAAAATATTACTTGATCTGTCTCTCACTGCATACAAACTACGTCACGTTGAAAGAAATGACGTCATACTGACAAGGGTATTGCGATCAGTGACTTGTTTATAACTTGTTATGTGGAATTTAACTAACGACAAAACAACACGCTGTAGTAAGTTTTTATGTAGTTTGATGATTTCTTACTGGTTAAATTAGCAGATAAACTCATTTTGTAGTATTTTAAAGAAATGTTGTATGACTTATATTGTGTATGATGTCATAGTCAAGTTTTCCCGTACAAATTAGGCTCCGCCTCCTTTTTGTAACCTTAACTGTGCTGCGATGCTGTTACCACTTTGAAACTTTTCTGCATCTAGTAAAAAGGATCTTTCTATAATCTGGCGATCTGAAGTGGAACCACCATATGATGAAAAAACAAATGACACGGCACCATTTTGAGTAATACCTACCATTGTTTTAAGAGTATTTTTATGTTTGTAACATGACCAGGTAGCAGATTGAGATTCCAAAACAGATGGTTTCTGAATTGGTTGTTCTGTGGCATCTTAAATAATTCTAGTGTTGGGTAATTTTTTAGAAAAATCTGCAGGCATATGTTGTTTAATTACATCCATAGACACCCAGAAACTACCCTCTAATTCTTTCAACTGGTAATACAGAAAATGTATCCATGTAACAACAAGTTTAGAGACTGTTGATTCTGAAATGCCAAAAAATAGTGAAAGTTCAATGTCCTCTTTTGCCTGCCTTAGTTTCATTAATATAAAAAATAACTGATCTTTAGGATCTAACAAAGTACATTTGTAATTTAGTTCATTTACAGCTGGCCCTAAAGAATGAAAAACAGCTGAAAATGATCAAAATTATTAAACCGTGTATAATATTGTATCATTTTGCTATTGAACTGAAAATGTTCTATGGAATACTTTCCAAAAGTTTCAATAGCGCATTGGACTGCCCTCTCAGTAGGGGGGTCAGGTTCTGCTTGTGTCCTCTCAGGTTCAATTAACTGACTGTCACTGGTATCAATGGTAACCTCATCTTGATCTGTATACATTTCCATGACACATGGCTCCCTGGGGTGTGTGGCAGATTTCTCCTGATTTTCCATTCTCTGTCTTTTTCTCAAGGATCTTGGAGTATCCACCTCCTCACTTAAACATGTTTCTTTATCATTAAATTCAAAAATGGATGGCACAGCTGTTGGGATCAGCAGGCACCGCTGGCCTATCAAAAACATTTATAAGATTTTATTAAACAATTCCAAAGCTCACACAATGGAATTTAGGAAAAAGAGAGAGAGAGGAAAAAAGAATAAAGATTTCGTATAAGATGTCACTTAATATACTGCTTTCACCTCTTGACTCTCAATATATTTTATATTCTTTCTTCTTATAGGTTAATTGTTTATAAAATTTAAACAATAAAAATGAAATACTCACTCTTCCACTGACGTTCTGAAAGGAGAAAAAAGAAACCACAAAGCAACGCAAAGCCAAACAATCAACAAAAACTCTTTATCTTAATTGACAAAAAATCGCAATATTAAAACAACTCTTTGAAGTAATTTTAACTTTAAATTCAACAACTATAAATATGACAAAATGTTTATTTAAAACACAGTAAATAAGTCGTGAAACGTACCTGACTCCGTCTTCCTATAATCTGATTCTTTAAAGTGAAAGTGGCAGACCACATCTTCTTTGCCTGGACACCACAAATTCTTAGTCCTAGGATCGACACGACGGATGGCTATTCTCCATTTCATCAGAAGATCTTTATTTTTTGGAAATCTATGCCCATTAAACCTGCCACAGCCTGGAACAGAGCAGTATCGAACCATTTCCGATTTTCTTCCCTCAGTATTTTTCATAAAGCGTCTTCGCGATATGAGTAAAGCGTCTCGGACGTACCCTATAACTTGATAGTAAAATTTAGAACCAAAGACGGTCGTCGGCGAGCCCTATTGAATATTCCATTACCATGAGACAAATTCATTAAAAGTATCCATGTACAGGATGAATTTCAAAGCCAAGATCACAGATACATGTACATGTACTTTGTTTAAATTTGTACTTTGTTTTTATTACAGTTGTATAAAGTTTTACATGGATATGATTTGGCTTCCTTATCCGTCGCTCAAACTGAATTTCAAATGTCAGAGTTATTGTCAGAGAGATGGTCATAAACCGAACAGTTCCACAAATGTCAACAATGCACAGAAAAAAGCACTGATCTCCTTAATAAAAGCACCATGATTTTAGAACTGGTTTGAACATCTTTCATTATTTAGTCTAACAGCATATAAGATGAACTGCAATCTGTACAGCTGAAATGAGCAGGGTTGTCCTGGAAAAAAAATTATAGGCATGTAGCTTGTAAATTTTGTTTTATTACACATTTAAACTGTTTTTGATATGATTGTCTTTCACTTTTCATTAACAATTGGCTTAAATTTCACCTTTTTTCTCTCCTAAAAGTAGTGCATTAAGAAATCATGAAAAATAAAATCTTATACTGCAACCTCATTCATATATTATTTTTTTTTTAAATCTTATTTAACATTATTTACTCACTAGTACATTATAATTCATTTTATCTTGTTGACTTGCTAACAAGTATATGAATACATTAGTTTAGGAGATTGTTCTCTATTTTCTGCTTGTATTCATCTTTTAATTAATGTTTTTCCTTTGATTTCTTTTTTTTTTGTCTTAAAATTTGAATATGAATTGAAATAGAAAATACATAATTTATATAACAACAAAAAGACTAGAATAATTCAACATTGTTTTCAGTTTAATTTCTTCTTAATATTTTTGAAAGAAGAAAATCACTTGTTCCGAGAATCTGCTGACACGTCATCTCAATTCAGATAATGATGTATATGCATTTTAATGATCATGCATAAATACATGATAAAAAATCAAATCATACTTACTTTTTTGATTAAAATCCTTTATACTGTGATGACGCACGAGTGCAGGCAAATCCATTCTCTGTAATAATGAATATTAAAAGATTAACTTATTTTTCATAACTCACAATACATCATTACAAATGTACATACAATGTAAGTGCAGTGCTGACTGCTGAATAAGCTTATTAAACATTTAAACAGTAGCATTAGAAATGGTCAAAATAATTCTACATTCATTTATCAGAAATTGCACTGAAATGAAAGAAACTATTTTCTAACCTTACTAGGGAAATGATAATAGTAACAAACTGATTAAGGCATAATACATATGATTGTTTTAGTCTAAGAGCTCGTTGATAGCTGATTGAATCATGTGACAGAGTATTTGTAAATATGTATCCCCCCTTTTATCTAGCTACTTCTATCTACAGGTTGGGCACACACCCCCAAATGGTCATTTGGTAGTCAATCGCCCATATCGGCGTCTTTATTACCTACCAAATGGTGGTCTTTTTTATTCAAATCCAATTCTTAATAATTTAATTTTGTTTGTATTCTCGCCTCTCATTGGTTGATTTCCAAAAAGGAACGCATAACATTTTGTATAATCTGGTTTGGTATGGGGACACACCCCCTTGACAACCAGCTTAATCATCATATCCATGCAATCCCCTCATTTCCAGTCCTCGGAATCCATGGAAAATTCCAGATTTATTAAATGTACCTTCAACTATAAACAATTACTCGATCTTACCTCATGTAAACAAGCATCATGGCTGCTAGATCTATGTATCAGTTATTACCTCCCCTCGCTTCAAATCACTTCCGTTACTACGGTTGTATTATTGCGCGGTAAATTTGAACTTATAAAAAGCAACACTATTTTACATCAAAAGTTGTTTAATTATTTTAAAATTAAATTATAAGGAATGACTCTAATTCTTGGCCATATTATCGAGTATAATCTGGTTTGGGTCAGTTTACGCTTTTTTATAATCCGCTTCGCGGATTATAAAGCGTAAACTGACCCAAACCAGATTATACTCGATAATATGGCCAAGAATTAGAGTCATTCCTTAATTAAAATAAAGCAAAAGCGCATTTACTCGGGCATTGGGGAATTTTAATTAACATATTCCTCGCCCATTTAATACAATTTAGTCAATTTTCCATGTGGAATTTCTTTGATAATGATATCCCGTGTTATATATCAATAGCAAAATACATGTACTGGAAATAACAGAACAAAATATAAAACGTATATACATTATAAGAAAAAAGTTTACTTTGAGGCCCAAACAAATGAAAAGTACTAACTACAGTCCCCTGAACGGTGAACGAACGCTGAACGAACGCTGAACGAACGGTGAACGAACGCAGAGCGAACGGTGAGTGAACGATGTGCGAACGCTGAACGCAACTTCGTGAACGATATGTGAACGGTGAACGCTGAGTGAACGCAGAACGCGCACGGAGAGCGAACGCGAGCGCAAAGTGAACGGTGAACGAACGGTGAACGCAAGATGAACGATTTATTTGGAATACCTCCGATCTTTTCCTTGTATTGAATTTATTCTATTATTCTATAATTCTAATTTCAGGTGCTTTAATATAAAAATTAACAATAGATTATTAAAAAAAAATAAATAATAAAAACATTTTTTTCTGTACATATATGTACCTATGTTTTAGTTTATAATACGATTTTAATTGCCGTAAAACATGTGTATTTGACCGAACGCGTGTAGTTTGAATATAAAATTAATCAATTTATATAGTAAATATGCTTATTCTTTTAACTAATAAAATAATGTGGACTTCAGAAGATAAAACTACTACTTTTAGAATGAATTAATTACATTGTACGCGGTACATACATGAACGAGCTAATTATCGCTTGTATACAAACAATATAGTAAGTCGTACAGTATTATGTTCTCGTCAAATGGTGTGCCCTATTGTGATAAACCGTACAGTTTAGATGTTTAACGTTTTTTTTTTCACTGATGTTCATTCTTGTTTACTGGCTATTGCGGTCAAGATACTTTTAAAATTTTTAAATACACCAAAAATATTTTTTTTTTTAAATAAACATTACTTAAATCTTCACTTAAATATTTCGTCGGCGAATGTACATGCACACGACATAATTTTCGGGAATTTGTTTATCAGTATTTAGCTCTGGAGCTTAATTTTGAAAATTTCTGCAAATGAAAAATTGATAAATAATTGGTAAAATCATTTTTAGACATTTGCAAGCATTGAATCAATGGAAACATGGATATTTAATTTAAATTTTACGGTCCACCTACATGTACACCTTCTGATAGAACAAACAAATCCGTTTAGTACCTAAATAATTATTTATAATCTAAAATATTGAAATAAGTCTTACATGTATTTAGTTCCAGAAAAAGTCAATGAATAATATCGATAATTCTTTGAAATCTTAAATCAGTATTACATGTAAGCCGTATTTCGTTTTGAAAATACTACTGTTGGCACAAATTTATTCTAAAAAAAAATGTTTAATGACTGTTTGATGTTGGTTTTAAGACTGATTTTCTTGAGTTACAATACACATTTGATATTAAGTAAAATGTACTGAAAATACTAAGAATTTTATTTCGGGAGAAAAGGCACCGGGGTGGGGGGAGCTTAATTTTACTGAATGGCAAACATATATTTTGGTACGGTGAAGGAAGGAATTTTCCATCTCTAATAAAAGATTATTTTAAAAAATTGGTGTTTTCTAAAATTTAAAACCACACTATCAATTTAATTAGCTCTAAAAATATCTAATTAACTGAATATTTGCAGTACTGTTCATAATTCTAGGACCTCCATGTAGTTTGAAACACGTGTTACTGTAGGAATAATTTTTTGTGTATTCATGTCTTGTAAAAGACTTGCATTAATTATGCTCTAAAAATATTTAATTAACTGAATATTTGCAGTACTGTTCATAATTCTAAGATCTACGTGTAGTTTGAAACACGTGTTACTGTAGGAATAATTTTTTGTGTATTAATGTCTTGTAAAAGACTTGCATTAATTATTATACATCCATTGGTGATTTTTCGTCTTTAACATTACAACAAATTCTTGCCGTGCGTAAAGCATTTGTACATTGCCTTTTTTTAAATTTCATATTTTAGCATCGTTCTACATACATGTACAGTAGGTACTTGATGTATTATTTTCCAGGGAAAGTTCATGAATAAAGTAACAGCTGAGTTATGACAATAAAAATATAAATACCATAGATAATTTTTGCAATGAAGTAATTATTCTTCAAACACGATATCTAAGTTATTTAATTAAAAAACGTGTAAATCCTTACCATCAAAAAGATAAGTCCTTTCACTTCGGAGTTCTGAATGACAATAAAGACTGAACGATAAGTGAAGGGTGAACGCAAGGTGGGTGCAAAGTAAACGGAACGAAGAGCGAACGGTGAACGTTTTGTGAACGGTGATCGCGAGCGCACGGTGAACGGTGAACGCAATACTGTGAACGGAGAGCGAACGGTGAACGCACGCTGAACGAACGGTGAACGAACGCTGAACGAACGGTGAGCAAACGAAAAAATGGGAAAGTAGAACGTTTCAGGGACTGTAATTGTGGAGGTTTTTTTTAAAAAGATATCAACAAAAAATTAAAATCAAATGTAATCATAAGCATAAACTGTTCAATAAATGAATAATGGAGAAAGCTGGGGAAAGTATGTAGGTGATTTCTTCTGTAAATAAACTGAATTTTTTTTTCTCCTTCTAAATCAGTAGATTTATGCTATTCTGATTGGTTAATTATACATATATTAGGCTAATTCCCCAAAAGACGCCAAACCTACATCATACGAGGGTTCTCTCAAAACTTCGTAGACTAATCTCATAAAGAAATTAATGTATGTTTGAAAAAATTCTGTGTAGTTAAAGCGTGTTCTTGGCAGATAAATTACGAAGTTTTATATGATTTGTTTGAAAGCACCTCGAGTTATCATCTTTGAAGTGATATCGTTCTCTCAATCTGCAACGTCCAATGTAAACAAATGTCATAAGGAACATTTTTTTTTGGTGAAAATTTTCTAATTAACAGAACCAATTCTTCAAAACGAATACATACTGGAAGGAAAAAGAAACACAGGGTAAACTTTTGTGATGAATTAAATTTATTTTTCTGTTTATTTTTTTTCAGCAGTCCTATCTTACTTTTAAAATCATCTTCAAAGAATGTGTAACCGAAATTCCATTTGATTTTGTCTTAAAATTCATAAGTTATTGAAACTCATATGACGGAAACCCTCTGAAAGTGACAATCGAAAACTCTCATTATCTCTAATGTTCCACTCGCACATCTGTCACAGCCTTGATTCTCCTCTGCTAGAAATTTATCAGAATGATTATCTTTTAAACCCTGGCTATATTGGGCATGGCTAACCACACCGAAAAATTATTCAAATAACGCGCGCATGCGCCAGTGAGAGGAACACAAAAGTAATTTGACCGGCTCAAAGAACTATATTGCGATTTTTGTATTCTTTTAGTTTTCGGGTGAATGTAATGACTATGATAGTCTGCTGTATTAAAAGCGGTTTATGTGGTAGTAAGGTGGAGATTAAACAGGTGACAGGACGAAAATCTCTAAAAGAGACTCTGTTGCGCTTTAACGTCATCGTCACGGTTAGTTGGAAACCATATTGGTCCTCTCTGACAACGGGTAGAACATTCGATGGGTAATAATTTGCAAGACACTGCTCAGTAACCCGTTGTTGTATTTTTCCTTACTTAGGCAAATTCGAAAACCCGACCCCATTGAACTTCGGTAAACTGTACCAAGATTGCAAGAAATCCATATCGTCTGTAAATCCTGAAAAACAATGTGTCTACCTCTGGTTCATCAAATGGTACAACAAAATTTTTTGACATACTCGTCGTCATCAATTTGCACGTGTTTTATGCTCTTTGGCGTATTCCCTACGTGACGTCATACACTGTACATTTTACGGTTGAGTAATTCTTAACACTGATTTTCGATCATGCTGTCAAAAAAATATCGAATATTATGCTAGATGTACCCTGCCTTTCTTCTTCCTTTTAGTATAGATAAAAATGTGAAATATCTTTAATACTATGATAAGATTAAACTTAATCTATGTTAACAAATTATATATATGTACAGACATAAAAGAATAATAATTTGAAAAATCCTATATTTCTAGGGACTTTTTTTTCTGTCTTTTCTAATGGAGTTTAACGGTGGCACTCTTAACCAATTCTAAGGCCTGTCTTTTATTTTAGTTTCCGTTTTTCGCAGAGTTATATGGAAACCATTTCAGAACAGGAAACATTTTCTTGTCTATCAAACAGTTGCACCTGTACATTTTTGAAGAACTGATTCAGGATCAAAATACTAATTGTAGTACAATGCAGCACCTGTACCATCGCAGCCGCCATTTATTAAAAAGTCGGATTTCAACCCGGTGTATATAAAATAAAATTCATAGTTGTAAAAGCATTAACACCAAAACTTGACGAAACATAGTTGATAATATACATTTATTGCATGATAGCTAGGGAAATATGAAGACTTATTCAGCCAAGAAAAATCATATTCCCCGAGGGCTTCGCCCGAGGGGAATATGATATTTCTTGGCTGAATAAGTCTTCATGTTTCCCGAACATTCACGCAATAAATTGTTTATTATACCGAAACAAGCAAAATATTTGAACATGCTGAAATAAACATAAACTTTCAAATTCTGCCCCGCTCTCAAATTTACTTTCATTTTTTTACGTAAAGTTACTATAAAACCCTTTGGTCAACACATTATCATTAGTTTTGTGACGTTAACCAGGCTATTGTGACGTCTACTTCTCTGGAGAATTTTCGTTCAACGAAGGAGAACTATATTGCGGGAAAATACACTAGGTGTTCCGAAGAGGTGGAATATGTTGAAAGCGTACCAACGACTGGGAAATATGAGGATTTACAGCCCGATCACGTGATAACTTAGAACCAATCAGATAACGCGTTGTTTAGAATATTTATAATGAGGTATGATAATACAATACATGTAACACAATAACAATAATTTTCATTTTATTTAACAGAAATGCAGAGTATTAAAAACTTTTCCGTAGGAATATGAAGTATCAATTTTTAATTGCAACTTTTGGGTAATGCGCCACCTTCCTACACAAGACAATGAAATGCATCATCTTTTAATAGAGTTTATTAGCTCACCTGAGCCGAAGGCCGTCGTCTGTTGTTGTTTTTGTCGTTGTCTTTGTCGTAAACTTTTCACATTTTTATCTTCTTCTAAAGAACCACTCGGCAGATTTCAACCAAACTTGCTACAAAGTATCCTTGGGTAAAGGGGATTCAAGTTTTTTTTCATTGAATGACCACGCCTATTTCCAAGAGGAAATTATTATGAATAAGAGGAAAATGAATGGAATTTTAAAATAATCTTCTTCTCAAGATCCACTGGGCCAGTAAAGATGAAACTCATGTGGAATCATCCTCATGTTCTGTAAATTCAAGTTGTTTTTTTTTTCAAATCACGACCCCCGGGGGAAGGGATGGCCCGAAAGGCTGATCAAAGTTTTACATAGGAAATAGCTTTAAAAATCTTCTTTTCACGAACCACTGACAAAGGAAAGATGAAACTCATGTGAAATTATCCTCAGGTAGTGTAGATTCAAGTTTGTTCAAATCATGACCCCCGGGACAAGGGTTGGGCCAAAATGGCTGACCAAAATTTTACATAGGAATATATAGGGAAACCTTTTAAAATCTTCTGTTTAAGTACTTCAAAGCCATGATTAGTAATATTTATATGGAATCATTCTGGGGTAGTGTACATTCTAGTTCGTTCAAATCATGATCCCCTGGAGTGTTAAAATTCAACCCCCCACCCTCTCAACCTCAGTAAACTTTCAGTTCTGATCTGATATGTGCTTTTTCCTAGCCGATATGCTAAGATGAGCGCTGAAGTCCCATGGACCTCTTGTTGGTGTGGTTACTCCATATTTGACGACAGATTTATTAATTAGTATTAGTTTTTTATGTATGTACATATGAAGGGTTTCATTATGATATATGACATCGTGTTCCTATGTGTACAAAACAATGCTTGTGTAGGGAATTTTGGGACAATCCTCATATATTATATGTATTTTATTTAATTTTGATTGAAGAAAACAATATATATTTTTACCAAATATCAGTGATTACGGAAATGCTTTTATAGACAATAATAAAGTAATTTGTACTTTGATTAGGTATTGCAGTGTATAGTCCGAAATATCTGACTTTTTTCGAGCTTTTTCACGATTTTTATATTTTACTTGCCAGGAATCAGTCAGAACCGCCGCCATTTCAAAAACCGGAAATTTCGCCGTATCCAGCTGGAGTTTATTTTTCATACTTGTAAACGGAACTAAATGCCGAAATCAGAAATTTTCTTTAAAAAAAAATGCCTTCAGTTCTCTCCAAAATCGATGAAAAGAAATATCTCTCTACATTTTGTCACTGGACTTGCAAAATTTGTAAATGCACGAAATGATGACACATCTCAAATGTCTGATAAAATCTTAAATTTCAAAGGATTGTAAATTTCATTGATGAACTCTAAAACTATATTGTTAAGTACTTTAGGTAATGTACTATTGATAGCTTGTGACTTTAAAATTTAATTCGGTTCACAAGAATCTAAACCAAAAATAAATTCATCACAAAATTCGAAACCAAGTTAAACGAGACTGATTTTAATCAATCTTAACATAATATCGTTGAATAGACTTTCAAGATCTTCAAATTTATTCCAATGAAAGTTGTCCTTAATCTTTTTATACTTCTGCAATATATGAAAATATCTTAGATATTTCAGAAATGGAAATAGATTGTCTATTTTTAGCTACGCACACAAAAAGACAGATGGGATGTTTTAATTTGATTCCCTATACTTTTTTGAACTGGGGTTGTAAATTGAATTCAATATTTTATATAAATATTTTTGTGAATCTGGAAGATAAAAAAAGTAAATCTAGAAATTATTTACATGCCATTCAAATCCAACACTGTTTGTATTATTTTTTTCTATCAATTTGGGATTAGAGCAGTGATAATTTAAGTCATTATGGGAATGACTTTCAAGGGAGCAGCCAATCAAAATTGTCGACTTGTTTGTGCATAATTTCATTTTCTCTGTACACATGAATTGACGATTGTCGGAATATTTGAGAATAGAACGAAAAAGAAGGACTTTTATATTAGATCGTTTTAACTACAGTTGTTATCTAAAATTGAAATTTACTTCTGTATATCATTTTATTAAAAAGAAATGTTTTCCTGATGCCAAAAAAGATATCCTCTGATTGTTTTTGTATACTTTCTTTGATAGAAAGAAAGGAAAATAATTATTGATCTTTGATTTCTGTGAATTATACCATTTTATTTGTCATTGGTCATGTTCATACAGCACAATTAATGGTGTAACTTCCGGACATACTACAAAAACAGCTATACTGGGCTTATCAACAATTCGTAGTAGCTACAACTCAACAATAAGTTTTCTTGAAACCACCCTCCCGCACGAGGATCACAACGCTACAGGGATTATTGTTGGAAGCCTGGTTGCTGTTGTGTTTATAACAATTTTAGTACTGACTGCTGTTCTTTGGAAAAGGAAAAGAAAACAGAAAGACAAAGAACACGTACCTTTTTCAGGTATTTTCTAAGATTTTGCAGTTATTACATGTTACTCTGTAACATTTTAAACCAACAAAAAATTTTTAAGCTAAAATGTTTAATGTATTTTTTAAAAATAACATTTATTATATTTATTTAAAATAAATTGAACTTAATAGATATTATGTTGCTAGAACATTAAAACATTGATATATATATATATATATATATATATATATATATATATATATATATATATATATATATATATATATATATATATATATATATATATATATACACATATGTATATATATTTTTTTCTTTTTTTTCTAATTATATCCACATACCCTCCGTATTGCAGTCATAATGGAAGATTATTGACAGATAGTACAAAGGAAAGTTATAAAAAATGTTTTTAAGGTCATTTTTTTTTATCAATCAACCTAAGGATGCATTAAACACCATTCATAAGAGAAGAGATTAATATGTACATCGAACGTATCTATATTTTCGTACAAAACCAATCTATCATTCCACGCTATGATTGAATGATGAAAAATGTGTTAAGAAATCCATGTTATATTGTTTACATTTGCTGAGAGAATAGATTCGAAATAGAATGTAAAGTTTTAGGGAAAAAAAGAACAAAAAGCCAGCTGTCCAGCATTCAATCTTATCCAATCAACGAGCCAAAAATAAATTGATTGTAAAAATGAATATTATTATATAAAATACGGCAATGGGAAAGTTTGGCTAAGAATATTAAACGAAATGATGAAAACCTGTAAAAAGTTCTCTCTTTTTTTCTTGTTTTTTAAATTATTTTTAAATTTATCTTTTAAATTAAATGTATGTATATAAAAAGTTCGTCATCGAACAGCATCCATGACTGCTTAGATTATAAGATATTTAAGCCTATTTGTGAAATTATAACTGATTGAAATTTTTTTTGTAAACGATGCAATTATATATTAATATATAAATGACTTTGTATGATTTTTTGCAGCTAAAATTCTTATACTTGTAAATATGTACATGCACTTAAATACTATTTTTCTTATTTTTAAATTAATTTCATTATTCAATAATATGCACTTGCAGTTGTCTCGGAAGGGAGCTTTGAAAAAAAAAATTAAAAATACTGTGAGTATTGCGCTCACTGTACGAAAATCCACGCCTCCGATATGATTTCATTGGAAAAATTTGTGTTTTGCTCTGGGTGACCCAAAATAAGTGTATGATAAGAAATTAAGATAAGAAGTACACAATGGCATTATGAAATAAAGAATCTGCGAAAGAATATCACATTTCATGACGTTGTGTAGAAAAAGTTAAGGATAAGCAATTAGGATCCTTGATTATTATAGAACGAATGGTAGTGTTCATCTTTTGTATGGGAAACCAGGAGTGTCTGTGAAATCGAGATGTAAAATAAGAGGTCAGAATGAACATATATAACACAGATTCGTAGAATTTTTTTTTTATTAAATCGCACAGTGGTATAAGAGGAGGCTTGAATAATAGATGGTTACATCAAAACAAAACAGACGGACGAACAGCTACACAGACGGACGGATGGGTATACTGATCACTGAAATCTCTAGGTATAGCAAGTGAAATATTCTTTTTTATCAGTAGCTGGTGAGTCAGATGTTCAGATCAGAATACCTCAAGGAGAAAATATTTCTGAAGTACCAGAATATGAGCGATCCTTGCTCACACATACAGATTCTTCTGATGGTAATGTTTTTTAAAATTATTTTTTTTTTATTTTGGAACTACATTAAAGATATAATTATATTAATCCTTGAAGCTGAAAAGATATTATTGACATCGAAATAAATATCCCTTAAGACTATCTTATAAGTAAAAAAAAAGGATTTACAATTTATAAAGAAAAATTACGGACTATTATTCTTAGAAATATCAATTAAAAGAATCGATATTTGCTTTATTTATTAAGATACGACGAATTTGCAAGAAACATCATTCGTAGAGCTTGAACAACAGGGAACCTTCAATGATGTCACTGATGTTCATCTCCTTAGTGACTCTGAGGGTTTCATCGATTCTTTAGCTAATGTTAAGCCAAAGGAGAGAGACAAAGATATCGTTGAAATCCGTGTCAAAACAGAAGCGAAGAAGAACATTTCTGATATCCAAGAGTCAGATATACATACTGAGATGGAAAAGAGAAAGCATGGTGTCCAAAAGACTGATGTAAATGGTGAACCAGAGAAAAGAGAGCATGAAATCACTGAACTTGGTGTAAACAGTGAACAAGCTAAAAGAGAGCAATATGATACAGAGACTTGTGTCAATAGTGAACAAGAAGAAAGAGAACATGATATCACAGAAACTGGTGTAAATAGTGAACAAGAAGAAAGAGAACATGATATCACAGAAACAGGTGTAAATAGTGAACAAAAAGAAAGAGAACATGATATCACAGAAACTGGTGTAAATAGTGAACAAGAAGAAAGAGAACATGATATCACAGAAACTGGTGTAAATAGTGAACAAGAAGAAAGAGAACATGATAGCACAGACACTAGTGTTAATAATGAACAAGAAGAAAGAGGGCATGTTGTTACAAAGACTTGTGTCGATAATAAACTAGAAGAAACAGAGAATTGCGTCACAGAAGATAGTTTAAGTACTGAGGAAGAAGAGGAGGGGTTCCCTAATGATACAGAGGAGGATGGTTATTCTGAATATATCGGTGAGTTAATAAAGCAAACAGGGCAAGTATTTTTTTTTCTTGACAATGTAAGGTATTGGGATATATTCACTTATTTTATGTTTCAAAATGGGGGATGCTTATTAAAATACAAAAAGCAGACTTTTATATTTAACTAGAATATGGAGGTATTTTGCAAAGGAACACAAATGCTGATCTTAATATTAAAGAAGATCGAGGTCAGGGAAAATTATTACATTATACCAGACAGACTCGCGTCAATAATAACACTGAATTAGCCGGTATTAGTTTATTGTGATTCAGAGACCAGCTTCAATAGTTACCTATAAAATTGAGCGAATGTCGTTTAATTACTCCATGTGAACAAGCGCATTCAAAGAATTGTGGTCCCCGTTTTAGGGGTTTTTGTTTGTGAGATGTCATTTTTTATGATATACTGTGTCCGATATGAAAGCCCTATCATATGCCATTTAAAAATTAAATGATAAGTCAATTCTGAAGGTCAAGGTCTAGCACATGTCAATATGAATGACATATCTCTTCTCAATCAAAAGAAAAAAAAGATAAGTTCGTTTAACACTGATGACCATGTACGGCAACAGAGCGAAGATTAAACTTTTCTTAAATACAAATTAAATATAGTCTTACCCAAAATAGGGTCTTTTCACAAGTAATACGATTGTGAAACATGAAAGCCCTACTATAACCTAATCAAAACCTATTAAGACGTTACATGCATGGCCAAAGATATATTTTTGAAAGGTTGATCAAACTCCAAAGTCAAAGGGTCAATTGCTGGTTTCATTAGAAAGGTCTTATCACAAGGATTACATATGTGAAGTACGATAGCCCTAGCCCTTACCTTTCCAAAGTCATGGCAAAGGTTTAAAGTTTTTTTTTACAATGATAAATATCTAATACACGTGTAACGTTTTGTGGGATTGCTTTGAGATGTAGTACATGTAGTTACACCAGATCAAAACTTTTATCTTTACGACATCTCTCTACGATAAGCGATTGCCTATAAAATATGTACTGAATATCCAAACCCTGAGTATCCATCTGTACGTTTCTTACACAAGCAGGGGTGATACATGTAAGGAAGAATACAGAATATTCTACCTCGACTAAGTCAGTGCTACATTTTGACGACATAGTGGGCAAGATGACGTTAATCTCAGAACACAAGTTTGCGTAATATTGGTATTTAGATATGTAATTTAACACTAGAAAATGGATTGAAATGTGTAAGGATTAACAAAAAATAAGATGTTTTTATTTTATTGTGCCGTATCTATCAATTTGATTAAAATCTAACAACGATTACCTTACATGTGTGCATCGAGTAACTTGGGAATTGATCATGTCGTGTAAAGAGAATTTGGCTGCGACAGCATGTACAAAGATACGTAAAATGGAGTTTAAAAGCAAACATCGGGAATATTATGTGAAATTCATATGGAGTTTGGTTAAATAAACAGGTATGGTAATCTATTTTCATCAAATATATTTTCTGTCGAAGACAGTCAGCTATGCGTATCTCAGTCGGCCTTTCCAAGGCCATTCGTGACATAGAACAACAATAAGCTGGATATTTCAAAACATAAGATTTGTGCATACGAAAAGTTCGCCTTCAAAGATACTTGGAAAGTGCTGCTAGAATCCCGAGTTAAGCTTGGTTTTACGGAAATTCTGGGTTCATATGTGTAAAATACAAAACATAGGGTAAGGTTTCGTGCTGAGGTGTGTTATAATTATTTTACTGACAGGACAGTGGGATTCTAGCAGCATTTTAAAGGCAAAATAGATGTTTTTCGACTATATTATGAACTCAAAAAAGTTATTAAACTCCGGGGTATTGTTGTGATGTTAGCTTTTTTTATTAAGGAACATCTCGCTATTAATAGAAGTGACGTGGTGCCGGGGCGGTTACGCATGTCATTGCGTTAGACACCTTTTTATCTTTATGCAATAATTCATAAAAATTTACGTTCATCAATGGTTTTGGTAAATTATCAAACTTAAAGAATGGGTGGACTAAACTTGCCAGAAAAAATGCCGTTAATTTAAGTTTCACAAAATATTTACTTTTTTTCATCATATAAACCCCCGATATCTTAACCGTGTATTCATGGTACGGATGTAAATTTAAAACGCTTTTTTCTAGGTAAACTAAATAAATATCGAAGGCATGGTGCCTGAAGATTTCATGAATATCAATAGATAATCAGAGTCACGTGTTTTTCATTGTCTGAATACATAGTCAGCAAATGTTTGTCGGCTGTTCTTAAGAAAATTGTAGTTGTATACTGAACAGAATAATGTCATATTAAAAGGAAAAGAGCCGACAAACGTGTGCTCACACTTAATTTAACAAAAAAACATGTTCGAAATAAACTTCTCGCATCCATTGTTATGTCGAAAATTGACCTGTTTAATATTACAATTCATCACGTGATGTCCACCTGAGAGTGTACTCGTGAAAACAGTTACAATATATTCTTCAACCTGACCTCGATCTAAATTAAGTCTTTGAGCGTGGTTTATTGCTGTTTTCAGAATTTTACAAAATAAATATTCTTTTAATTTTGCGTGTCATCACATTATAAATATAATAACATTGCTGTAATATGCTAAACACGTATTCGAATTTCTGGAGAGAGAGAGGGGGATAGAGAGAGAGATGTCAACAATAACACCGATCGATAGCCCCACCTCCTATAAATATTGATTTTGTGACATAAAAACCACTCCGGGTACATGTCGAATTCCGGAAGATGAAACACATGTATCGTTGCTTCAATTTTGATACATGACAACATGGCATTGTTTTGCACAAATGTTCCACCTAATATAACCAAGTATATGTAGCTCTTTCCATTGCTCGTTATATGTTTTGGGTTCACTTCATTTACAGCTTGGTATAGGTGTCGCAAAAAGATCCAAAATAGGGCGTTGGGTCCACCCATTCTTTCTTTAAAAAGTTTAATTTCCCGAGAAATGATTTGTATGCTTACTTAACATACCCGAAATGTATATTAAACCTTATTTTATTGCAAATTTATTTCGTTTTCAACAACATCACGGAGTAAATTTTTCTCATGAAGTAAGTTTAGTGAAATATATGAAAATTGAATATTTTAGTAATTAAATCTGACAATACATTTTACAGCTTATACGTTTAGACATATATGTTTCACTTAGCATCTGTTATCTAGCAAAATCAAATGGGGATCACAAAAAGTCCCTTGTGTTGACATCAAAGTCATTATTCATTTACTATCTCCAATTTATTGATTAAGATCTGTCAAATCTCTGGATTTTAAATTATTTCATTTTGCTGATTCATTAGACCTTTTTCATGCTAAAATATAAATTATGCACTTTAAAATATACCCAAGCCAATCAAAATGATACCAAGATAAGTTATTTTTACAAGATAGCTGCAGTATTTTAGTTTCTTATTTCATTATACCTGTGATTTTCAATTCCGCTTATTCAACTTAAAAAGTGCTTGATATTTCAAGCGGATATAAAAGTACAATACAACTGTAACCCCCTCCCCCCCTTTAAAATTAGAGGCTATGACTAATATTATTAATGTCATACTTTGATACATAACTAACTAATGCTACTATGTTTGTACATTGCTTTACACGAAAAGCCAGGATCTTCCGGGGGCCTTGTTCCCTCGACCTACTTGGGAGCCTAAAGGTGCCCCCTGACCCCCTGCTTGAACGCAATTCACAATACCCTAATTTCAAATCCCGTATCCACCCATGGATATAACATTTGCTATATCTTAATTTCTTTTATGTAACACGCATTGTCTTAGGAAGAGAGCGTGGGGGTGAGTGATACATGTACATGTATATAGAGTACTAGAAGAAACTTGGGTAATTTATTCTAGTACCTTTTCAATAGATGACCTGATTTTGTCCCAGGCTTTCCTCTGTGCGTCTGTCAATCTGTACTTGTGTCCATCTGTCACAAAAACTGTAACCTTGTTCATATCTTGAAATAAAAAAAGATGGGGCTATGATATTACATATGTATATTGTCAGTGGCAAGAGATTTCTAAACGCTATAAGTTTTTTTTTTTACCTTGACTTAAAGTTTCAAATACTTTTTAAAAAAAATTGAATACTTCTTAGATTTGTTCATAACTTTTTAATGAGAAGAGACAGGGCTTTCATATTAAACATATTTATTATTTGTGACAAAACCTTTTCAAACAACATACAATATGATTTTTGACATAATAACCTTTAAAGAAAGTTGGCGCACTAGACAGGCAGTCGGCAGGAATCAATGACACGAAACAATTAAGATTTAAGTGTGAAAACACCATGTAGTTTTAATGCATATCTAATACAATGAACCTAGAAACTTCATTCATTTGGATTTCTGTCTTATGTTTATTTCTAAATATTTTTTTTTTCAATTAAAAGGCGTCATGAAAGATATATTATCTTTGCTGGATACATTTAATAGAATATAAAAGAGGACTAACGCTAAATAATTTTTGTGCTCAGTTTTCAAATGCAATGAAAAAAATTGAATGTTAATTATAAGGAAAGACAAAAGATGCTATTTTTGTAATATATTCATTATTCAATATTTTTTCATCATGCAGGACTGATGTAACTTTGTAGTTACATGTTCATGTATGTTTATTTCTATTTGGGAAGGTTAGCACTATAAATGACAAAATAATTGAAAAATAAAACAATTAATGTAAAATAAAATAAATTATAAACATGATTTGCAACTTGATGCGAGTATTTTTCTTTTACTACCAATTCAGAAATTTCAACAACAAAACAAATGTTGCTTTGATATATGTCTCGAATCCAGCGACAAACCAATGTAGCTACCGCAGGACACTATGCGTATCTGGTATTTAAATCATTATTGTAAGCCAAAGCCCTATACAATTGGACTTTGCCAATTTTCTACCAGAAATTAAATGAAAAAATGTTTAGATTTGGGTATTTCTGGGTCATCTCTCCATTTTTTAAACAACTGGAATAAATTTTACAGTTAAAAAATGCACTTATAACGCCTTTAAAATTCATGGAGAGAAGACCCAGAAACAACAAAAATTAATGAAAAACGGTAATAAAAGAGTAGATTTTTGCATTATTTGACTCTTACGGCTATATTCAGGTGCATATTAAAATAAATCAAACACATTTAACTGAATATTTGCCCATTTTACATTCACCTATTACACAGTCCTAGGTTAGGGTTTGAAAAAAATGTATAAATCAATGATATTTTTTAATTCTTTTTATGAACCTCTATTCCTGCCAAATCGCCATCTAAAGCGCCCACTTTCTTTGATTTCTTTTCAAAAACTTTAATCTTGGTCATATTAGGTGACAAAAGCATTCGGTCAACGCACTTTGTGCATGGCTTGTACATGCTGTTTAATTTAGGCAATTGTTAAAGGATTTGTTCTTACAAGGGTAATAATAAACGTAGAGTTCTCTCTAATGCATTTCCAACTCTAAAGGTCAAGGTTAAAACGTCAAAAGTATTGGTTCCGACAGGAAGGTCTTGTTTAAAAAACACACCTGTGATATATGAAAGCCCTATAGCTAGTTCTTACTGTTCAAAATCTATGGGGTTTTTTTTAAGTGAATCAAAAGTTTGGGACTGGGTCAAAAGATATATTTAAATCAACTGAATAATCTTATCATACTGAATTCACATACGAAGGATAAAAGCCCTAGCTCAAAATGTTCAACAATTTTAGGCCAAGGTTAAAGTGTACTATTTAAAAAAAAACAGTCAAACCCCAAGGTCAAACTTGGTGGTACCCAAAGAAAGGTTTTGTCAAAACTGTGAAACTTGAAAACCCGAGCAACACCCAATCAATAGTTATAGACTGGGTCAATGTTGACATTAGACAGACAGAGACACAAAAAACAAAAACAATATATTCCCCGAGATCTTTCGACCCAGGGCAAAAAAAAAAAAACCAGCATGCCTTTTTGTGACCAATAAATAAACCTTTTATTAAATGAGTGATACGGTAGCTCTCAGGTAGTCCATTATTTTATTTTTTTTACCAGAGAGCTACATGTACAGATATACAGCTGATGATAATATTGAAAGATTGATGGCATATTCTTATAGATATGCGCTGTTTTTCGGGTTGGATATGTACGAAGGGATGAGGGATTTTTTTCATAGTTTTTATGAATTAGAAAATATTTATCTAGCTTGCAATGCACTAAAATCAACAAATACACAAAATCGTATATGTATCTGGTCGAGTGAAAGAAGGGTATTATATTTCCTAAACTAAACTCTAAATTAATCTATGAAAAAAGGGAAAAAAATCATCATCGTACATCAGCTGTACATGTAAGGGTTGGGTGCAATTTTTTACAGCGATAAATTGTCAATGTCTTATTTTAATCATATACTTATACATGTGTGATTATAGATATTTGCAGAAAATATTTTAAAAAACATTACTAGTATTCATACTTAATATAATAGAGTGAAAATCGGCTATAACGAAGTTAGGCCACACCAATAAAATTTTGGTTTCGACGGACCCTGGTGCTCGTATTGAAACAAAGCTATAAAAATAATATTAATTTAAAATTCCAGCACCATGGGAATTCTGTGCTTTTTTCTGTTGCTTTTCCGTTTTATCTATCGTACTTTTTATCTACTTACTCTGCAAATCAAAAAAAATAGAATTTTCCGCTCAATTTTTTTCTCGCCCCGCCTAAGAAATTGCATACTTGAAAGTAATAATATTATACATTTATTGCATGATAGTGAGGGAAATATGAAGACTTATTCAGCCAAGAAAAATCATATTCCCCGGGGGCTTCGCCCGAGGGGAATATGATATTTCTTGGCTGAATAAGTCTTCATGTTTCCCGAACATTCATGCAATGAATTGTTTATTATACCGAAACAAGCAAAACCTTTGAAATAAACATAAACTTTCAAATTCGGCATCGCGCTCAAATTCACTTTCATTGTTAACGTTAAGTTTTGTGACGTAAACCAGGCTATTGTGACGTATACAACTCTCGGGACTCCTCTCGGGAGTTTTCGTTCAACGAACAAGAATTATATTGCGGGAAAATTCACTAGGTGTTCCGAAGAGGTAGAATATGATCATAAGCGTGCCGACGACGGGAAATATGAAGTTTTACGGCCCGATCACGTGATAACCAAGAACCAATCGGATAACGCGTTGTGTAGAATATTTATAATGAGGTATAATAATATTATTTAACCGCTAGCCCGCTCGTACTTTTTTCATCAAATATTCGACGAACAATTAAGAAATTAAATTGGAGTGGCCTTACTGGGACTCCGTAATTCGCTATGTCCGTGTAAGGAATTTGTTTTCATTAGCCGGAGATCTAAATTAAATTAAAAATAACTTTGTTATATCAGTGAATTCGCAATATCCATGCTCGTACTAAACAAGTTTCCCTGTACATATAAAGCACTTCTTTAAAGGATTATATGAAATTTATTTATTTACCTTTATTAATCATCTGTTCATTCATTTTGAATACTTAGTTTGGTTATGCTGGCAATTTATAATTAATATTTATAGGTGTTGAATTAATCTTTTCTACACCTGACAAATGCAATAGAATAGACTACTTACAATGCAAAGAAGAGACATTCCGAATAAATCATTCATCTTGCATTGACCGTTCGTTTACCGTTCATTTTATAGATCGATGGGGGGGGGGAGGGGTGTCAATCGCGAATATATCTGTGTTAACTTGTCTGTCTTTCTTTCTGTCCGTTTGGATTTTTTTTTTCGACTTTTTCCCCAGAACCACTCAGCCCATGTCAATCAAACTTGCCACAAAACATCCTTGGGTTAAGGGGATTCAAGTTTGTTTAATTGAATGGCAACCTTTCAAGTGCTGAAAATTGAAAATTAATGAGAAATCGGTGGTATATTTTAAAATTTGCTTCTTAAGAACCACTGTGCAAGGAAAGAAGACTGTGGATTCAAGCTTGTTAAAATCAATGACACTCAAGGATAAGGCAAGGCCACGAGGGACCATCAAATTTTACAGAGAAATTCCTAGAAATACAGTGAATATACAAAAAAAATCTTTAAAAATCTTCTTCTCAACAAGAGTAAAGCCGTGGTTGGTCATATTTATATGAGGGCATCCCCGGGTATTAAAGATTCAAGTTTGTTCAAATATTAACCCCCAGGGGAAGGGTGTGGCCACAATGAATTATCAAATTTTTAAATAGATATTTAAAAAAAAATCTTTAAGAAATACCTTCTCAAGAACATCAAAGCCATGATTAACCATATCAAAAGGTAGTGTAAATTCAATTTTGTTTGAATCATGATCCCTGGGGGTAAGGTTCGGCCACAGTGGATGATCAAAGTATAAAGATCGGTGTATATAAGAAAAATCTTATAAAATTTCTTCTAAAGAACATCAAAACCGTGATTGATCATATTTACATGTGAGCATCATCATCAGGTAGTGCAAATGGAGGATTCAAATTATGACCCCCGGGATAGATTGGGTCACAATGACCATCAAAGTTTTACGAAGAAATATAGGAAGATTTAAAAAAAATCTTCTTCTCAAGAACATTAAAGACATGATTGTTCATATTTATACGAAAACATCCTCAGGAAGTGTAGATTCAGATTTGTTCAGATCATGACCCCCTGGGGCTAGGGCTGATCACGAGGGACATTCAAAGTTATACATTGTGATACAGGTACAAATTATAAATAAAAAAAAAATCCACAGACACATCAAATCCATGATTAATCATTTTTACATTGAAGCTTCCTCAGGTAGGGTAGATTCAATTTTGTTCCTATCATTACAGTCGGGGGAAGGGTCACAGACACCTTTGTTAGTGTAAATTCAAGTATTCAACTTTGTTCAAATCATGCATGTAGAACCCTCAATTAACCACAGTGCTCAGGTTAGCGATGTGGCACGTGGGCCTATTGTTTATCTCATGTTCCTCGGATAAGTGATATTTTACCATCCTTAAAATGCGTTTAGTTTTTAGTTTTTTTTTCATTAATGAAATTTTTGTTACCTTATCTGTTATCAATCAATACACATTTTGATACAAAAATTCAGATCAATATCTGCAAGCATTTAGGAAAAATAGCATTATAATTTTTATACTATGCGTTAAAAGTTTATAACAGAAAAAAATTCTTGTGAGAAACTGTTTAAAATTTAAACGGCCGTAATTTTCTTATGAATCAATGAAATGGAACGAAAATCAAATTTGATCTGTAACTAATCAAGATACAGACCATTAAACGTGCCACTACACCTCAGAAACGAAACGAATCGCACCGTTCAAGAAACGTACAATACCGTTCAGAAACAACCCGTCCCGTAAAAAAAAGCGAATGTTAAACATACTCAAGTCAAAAAAAAAAAAAAAAAAGACAAAACAAAACAAAACAAAAAAAAATTAAAGGAAGGTATAACAAATCACACATTCAAGTTTCTAATTGCTTTATTGAAAGGACCAATTAGTTTGCGGCCGATTTTGACGCTTGCATCAATATATGTTTCTTGTCCTTATTTAAAACGCATCATTTGCCATTCGGAGAGCTATGTTTAATGACAACTTACATTAGAAAGCTTAGCTCGCTTCTAGATTTCAAACATGATGTGTTACAGTTTACATTGTATATTTTGACATATAGATGACAATTAATCACTGATAAATGCACAATTAAACAAAATGCCCACTTTTTTTTTTTTTGG
>PRKT01000741.1:122288-133998 GCA_003671525.1 Saccostrea glomerata
GTTTACAGTACCGACACACTGGGTCGTTTTGACAGTTAAATGCTATGTGACCTGATTTATTGCATTTAAAGCACACTACTTTTTGATCAGGTTTGTTTGGGCATTTAAACGACGGGTGATCGGTATTTTTACAATATGGACACTCTGTTCTATTGTTATCAGCAAATAATCGAACTTCGTGATCTCCGAAGTGTGTTCGATTGGGAAGGGTTGATACACAGTTTAAGATTTGTAAATATCTTGTCCCGGTTTCAATACTTGTGTTTTTAATTGTGCCACGTTTTATCGAACCTGAGACTACCTGTCCATAGGCCATCATGTGTGTGACAATGAAGGAATCGTCTAGTTCGACTGGAGCATCTTTAATTGTAACATTTGTAATTTGTTTTTCTACATCAATCAGAGTGATGTTTCTGTTTTTAACCGTTAAATCCGACATTAGAAGATTTTCCTTCACCTGACTATCTCGAAGAGTAATTATGCAATCACTTTCGGTAATTTGAATAGCTTTAATGTCATTGTTTTCAACTTTTTCCAGTAAACCATTCAATATATCCTCGTGAGTTATACCCTTGAAATATTTGGTAGAGAAGTGTAGAGACAAATGCCTCGATACTTTTGACATGCTGAGTAGTGTTCAATGAACTGTTCACCGACTTGTTTTAGATGTGCAAATAGTTATGCAAGCTAAATACTAAATAATGCACTTTCACTATACCTGCACACTATAGCGTCGAACATCTGTTTATTCTCAGGCATGGGTCGCTCTCGAATAAAGAATTCACAGACAAAAATCTAAGCAAATACTCGGAGCGGTAAAAAATCCGTGTCGACCATGACAAGGGCTGTAACTCTGTTTTCAAAATGCCCACTTAGTTTAGATGTAAGTAAAAATGTAAACCCATTTGTACATGTAATAAATTCAACTAATTATCATTACGAAATCGAAAATAAGTTGGGATATATACACGATCTGTAGGTGGAGGCCTTAAGAGTACAATTAGACTATTTGAGTGTCTACTTGAAACATTTTAGTGATTCCAGTATAATTACAGTGTATATATTTTTTTGTATTTCGCAGATCCCTACGTAGGAAATTACCAGAAGGGGTGAAAGTCATTTTTTATTCGGTAAAAAAAATACCGGGAACGGCCCAGCCTCTATCGTGTCCCTGCACCAACATTCGCATTTGGTACGTGACTGGCAGAAAATTGAAAATTAAAAAAATAGCATCACCTACATACAGTTATCGTTTCAATTAAACAAAGCTTTATCTCAACTAAAGCTGAAATATTCCTTACTGTGCAACACAATTAAGTACATGTAGAATTCCGTATTTGTCCCCCCTCCTTCAACTTTTCGTCCGTCCGTCTGTTCATCCATCCGTCTGTCTGTCTGTAACACTTTCGTATCTGATCGATATCTCAAGAACACTTTGAGCTTTTGCAATGAAATATTACATACCCTATGGCCAGGAAAGAAAAGAAATACAATTAATAATGATAATTTCCATTCTTACGTCGATATGATATATCCTGGTGAGCTTGAGATAAAAGATACCACACAGTCCGACAATTCTGCTTCATATTTGGATATTTTAATTGAAAAAGACACAAATGGTAATCTAACAACCGAACTTTATGATAAACGTGATGACTTTAATTTTTCTATCGTCAACTCCCCTTACTTATGCAGCAATATACCTTCATCACTTGCATACGGAGTATATATATCTCAGTTGATTCGATACCCAAGAGCATGCTCTACGTATGAACAATTTCTTCAACGAGGTAAATTATTGACAAGCAAGTTGATGAAACAAGAATATCAGCAGTCTCGTTTAAAGTCATCATTTCGTAAGTTCTATGGTCGGTACAATGACCTTGTCAACAAATACAATTTATCATTGAGTCAAATGCTGACTGACGTTTTTCATACCTATTGTTAGTCCATTATTTATACACTGAATTGACGACGGATTTTGTTTCCCGTTATTTCCTGATCATGACAACCAGCACGCAGCGGGTGTGACTGGTCGGCAGGGGATGCTCACTCCTTCATGGCACCCGATCCCACCTCTGATGTTTCGGAGGTCCGTGTTTGCTCTGCTCTTATTTTGTATATTGTTTGATGGACTTTGAGATTGAATACAGTTCGTTATCTCCATATCCTTCTTTGAAATGAAAAGGTCAAATGTCAAGATAATAAAACAATAAATTCTGTCTGGTTCATTTCCGCTCAAAATCTTGGGAATCGTTTGAGCATTTACAATAAAATCTCTAATGTACATAACAACTCCCTGTGGCCTTAAAAGATCCATATTGAGATCTAAAGGTCAAAGGTCAAGGTCGTAATGTTATTCATTCTGTCTTTGTGTAACACTTTCATTTCCGGGCGATACCTCAAGAAGCTTTTCAGTTTTTGCAATGGTATTTTATATCTTTCAATACACTAACCCGTCCCATTAAAAAAAAATATTTTTATTAAAATTCATTTGGCAAATTTTTAACACACGAGCATGAGAACAGTTATTACGTATAATACAGGTTGTCGGCGGACTTTATATTCTTATATTTTTTTAGAACTGTCAAGTAAAGGCTTTAGACACCAACAAGCATACTTAAGAAAACTTCTTAAGACGCGTCTAAAATACTTGCTAAAATATATCTTAGGAATATCTTAGGATACGTCTTAGGGTGTAAGACGAAAGCATTCAAGGCATATCCTAAGTAAAGATGTCGTGAATCCCATCTTAGGCATTTCGTTTTTTTTTTTTTTTTTTTTTTTTTTGTAATATAAGCAGTGCAGAAAGTTCCTATTTCAAATAGCCAATTTATTTATGGGCGAATGTAGAGGGGGCGTTTCTGGAAGTAATTTTCCCCCTGAGTTCTTAAAAGCATATACATTAGTTAAAAAACACCCTCCCGGACGCACACATACACACACAAAAAACGCAATAAAACAGAATGCCATATATGAATACAAGTTTTCTTCAATTGTTTTTCAGGTTTGGTGACTCAGACAATTACCGATTTTGTATAATTCTTAATTATCAAAACATTTCCGAGTCAGAATCTTCTTTTCTAGGTGTGCCCCACCCCCCCCCCCCGTTTTTTTTTTTTTTTAGAAAAATGCTTGGATTCACGATTGATATGTTTATTTTTTTTCAAATTCAATTTAATTTATTTCGCATATTCATCGATTTCCATTTTTTTTATTATAGTATTTAAGTTCGTTTGTTATGTGTAATAAACTGTTATATAACAACACCACTTGTGTACAATCTATTTAACAAAATTAAAACAGAAGAACGGAACTACATAAGCTGCAGAAAAGCAACATTTGTAGAAAAACTACATTCATTTAGCTTCAGATTTGTTGCTCGCTGGTCTGAAAATAATATGGCTGGTCGTCCATTCAAGTTTTTTTTTTTTGAGACCATGGGAGGAACAAAAGAACTTCAGATAATGTATATACATGACAAATACATATTTCTCAAATTTCTTTAATGTATTTGTATAACTTTATTATAGCAAATTATAAAAAAAAATAATGCTAAATCACATTTCTTAGCATTGTTTATCCTACGTTGATAAACTCTCTCTCTCTCTCTCTCTCTCTCTCTCTCTCTCTGAGAAAAATAGAGGCAATATCATCTAACGTGACAAACCTTTGTACATATGTACGCCATATATGGCTTTTGTTGTAAATGCGCACAGAGGATCTTACCACGAGCAACTGTCCAATCGTTGAATTAATAGCAACGTTTACGCCGAACACATGTTTACATTCTACTTCGAAGACAATGGAGTGAAAAATAATAGAAATATTTTAATGAACAACATACAAAGATTAGAAACTTTAAAGATTTGTTTTTAACTAGAAAAATACCCGGTATATGTTGTATGACATGTGGGGTTTGTCTGGTTTAGAACACCCGCGCTTCAAGGGAAACGAAAACGAACAGCATCTCTAAAGCATTTAAGGTGGCTCATTACATCCACAGTTTATTTTAGATTTCATTACAGCATCACTTATAATGTAAATGTCAAATATCCAAATGGAGGTATTGTTATCATAAATATTTTTTAGAGAATTTTTAATTTTTTTTTCTAATTTTAGTGAAATGTTTTATTTCAAGTTTATAATTACAAGAATTTTAGAACTTTCAGTGTCAAATGATGGACATCTCCTTTAGACAAGTAGACGCAATAAAAGTACCTCATAATACCTAATATTAATTTTATTAGAAAAAATAGTTTTCTTCCAAAAACCAATAAATGTCATTATCTTTTTAATCTGTGCATAATATATTAGGAAAATGAGCTCAAAAGAGACAAGAAATGCACTTCAATGAATTGCATGAGACAAATTGAATGAAGAAAGTTTTAACGAAATAAAAAATTCCAATTAAAAAAATATTTGGTTTAAAAGGTCCACTTTCAAGAGTTATCTTTCCTAATTACCTAAGACTCAAAACACTAACGAACGTTTGAACATTACATCTAAAAATCAGAACAAAGCTCTAAATTTCCAGTGTATATATTCAAATCAATAAAGCAAGTATATAAAACAAGACCAGCACAGTAAATAATGCAAGTAAATCACTTTTTATTTCAACAAGTTTGTAGATTTTAACTGGAATTTTCCTCCATACAAACATGTCATTGATTGAAAAAAACTTACTGCTTTGCTAATGACATTTCACATTACTTGTTTGGCGAAGATATGGCTGCTTTTTTGTTTTGTTTCTGCTTAAAAGCAATCCTTCTTAGGTATGCATAATGAATCCGTTACTTTGCTAGATTGTCCTTTGTCCACTCACTGTTTACAACAACTATTTTTAAAGCGTTTTAAAGGTCAGGGTCATATTGTAAAGGTACCTGGACAAATCGCCCCCAGAGGAAAACGAACGAAACAATGGATGCCTTTTTTGTGTAGTACGTCATCAAAAAGTGGTGTAATGAGCCTCCTTAAATGGACTAAACTTCCTTTACATATCTATACTCGTGATCATGTGTTTTGGCCAGGGAATCCACCTAACAATTTTATTCGCCGATAGTACAACAATTGAACAAAGGAATCGCTTTGTAGTGTGACTTTGGGAAACGTAGTCTTCCACCTTTTATTTAACAACTGATTTTTTTGTGATTCTGAACATGAAAGTTATGTAGAATTTAAAAACATGCTCTTCATTTACT
The DNA here is from genome assembly GCA_003671525.1 of Saccostrea glomerata. NCBI lineage: Eukaryota > Metazoa > Mollusca > Bivalvia > Ostreida > Ostreidae > Saccostrea > Saccostrea glomerata. The sequence continues at coordinate 127,490 of PRKT01000741.1, forward strand.
ACTGATTTCCTTTTCCTTTTTTCAACCGTGAAATTCCTGCAATACATGTATTCGTAGAAACCCATAATGCAATTCTCTTTCAGCTGATTTTTCATTTAAAATCATTCTGGTGCCTCATTTGCTTATCTCACGCCAAAAATATAGTCCCGGTTCCCATGTAAAAATATTTGTTTAAAAAAAAATAATTCCTGACTGCTGAAAATTGTAATACAGAGAAAACTAGTCTTGTTTAAGTTTGAATGAATGTAGGAGAAATCGAATGAAGTGCATTTCAACACATATTATTGGGTGGTAAAAAGTGAAACGCAACATAACTTTTCTGTTTACGTGTCTCCACGTGCTAGTTATTTCATAGCAACATTTTCGTGAATAATTTACCCTATCTCCCTTTAGTCTCGCTAACTCTCGCCAGAGCCACCGCCAGAGCTAATCTGAACTCATAGAATTTTATAATTCGAAGAACACCGAAAAATAAAAGGTTCCGAACACATCAGTAGGCGCGTAGTATAGTATGTTAGGGTATCAACGATAGTGGGAAACATGGGACAATTTGCATAACGGGCGAAGCTATAGCCAGACAGTGCTTTTTTTATATTTCAATTTAACTGTGAAATAAATTTGTAGATTTAGATTTTTTAAATGTAGACATAGATTTAGATAAGACAAAGACTTCCTTTCAAATGCCAATTTAAATAGTTTTCGCCCACTGACGTCAAACACAAAGGCAGCCTCAGGAGATGTACTTGCATATTTGGCCTCCTTAGCGTTAGACACAAATACAGATGCGCACAACATTTGCCTGCATATAAGGCCTCCTTAGCTCCTGGCCTATAGATCTTCCTTAAATACATTATGGTAGCATTATCAAGAAATCTGCTCCGCTAAGGTATTAAGGGATAAATATCCTTTTTTTCCTGAAATCAGCAATATTTCTCCTACATTTAAATTGATAATATTAATATTGTTTACCGAGTATAGTTGGAGAATTTACATGCATAAGATTTTCCCATAAGGTTAAAAATTTGTGCAAAATTTGGTATGGAATAAATTATTATATAGATAGTAAAACATAGTCTCAAATCTAAGCACCAAGGACAACTTACGATTTCTTTATATTTCAATTATCTTTGTCATTTCAAATCGAAATCAGTCAAAATATATATCAATCCATGCATCAAATTTTTGTTTGCGTTAAGTACATGTGCCCAGTATTTTACGTATTTTAAAGGTACAAGGCTGTGACTATATCCTCCTAGCCCTCCCCTTGATACCTTGTATAAAAGATAATATCTTACATATACGTATATTTATAACTCTCGAAAGGGCTAAAATTAAATAATCTTCTTCAATGTTTTAATCTTTGAATTCATACATGACCATAGAAACCGGGAGGGGGGGGGGGTTGCCACCCGAGAATTATCCATTATGTAGATTGCAATAGAAAACAAAGGTACAGTAACTTTATTCTTGTGCACCTTCAATAAAACGTCGGAAAACTTTTTAGTTGACATAAGCTGAAAGCCCAAGAGAGCTTTTTTGATCACTTAATGTTTGTATGTCCGTCCGTCCGTCTATTCCCCATTTCAATAAGGTGAGTTATTTCCCTTGAAGGGAACTCTTTTACTGTGTTAAATACGCATGCGCTATAAGAAAGTCACTTCCGTGGACGTTCTTGATGTAAACATTTTAATGGTGTAATGCCTCTGTCATGTGACAAACTGTTTTTGTGTTTGTGAATAAAAAGAAATCTTAGCTGATTCGTATTTTTTTTTTCAAATACTCATACTCATAGTCCCTTTCTGGATTTGTATAAGGCTGTATGTACATGTACTAGTATGATAATACGCTGTGTGAGCCCCCCCCCCCTTTAAAGAAACCGAAACAGATTACTAATACTAGAGCCGAGCTCGTTGCAAAGCAACGAGTAGGTCTTCCGTCCTGTTTGACCGGAAGTAACTTTCATTAAAAAAAAAAGAGTAATGAAGTCCAAAAATGGGTTAATCCTCCAAATTTATGTTAAGTATAGCAAAATTAAGCCATTCTTTGGTACTTCCGGTTTGACCGGAAGTGACGACGACGGACGGAAAATTAATATTTCAGCTTCTAGTGAGACATGTTACCCAAAAACCTGTCAAAAACGGCAAAAATTTGCATTTTCTGACTACTTCCGGTTCGACCGGAAGTGACGTCGCCGGACGTATTTTGACGACCCCATTAGATAAAGCTTGATATTTTGAACAACTTTGCTTCTTTGATGCATAACAAATTCTCAATACTTTTTGAGATATCTGGAAAAAACTTTTGGCCCCTCTAGGTCCCTTAATTTAGGGGTCAGCCCTTTTTTCGACATATCATTTGAAAGATCTTCTAATTATGCACAAATTATGTTCTATATATTTTAACAAAATATTTTTAGTTTAGAAGATAAAAAGAAAAATATGAGTAATTTTTGGTTCTTTTAAGCGTTCTAATTTTTGACCCCTATATAGCGCCATTTTGAATACAGAAATCGAAAAACAAAAACCGATGTGCACAACTTCAATCCTTCTATTATCTAAAATCAGTAGAATTTCTGCTCCAGCTTTAGCCGTCTCTGAGCCTTTGTCTGGAAACGAAAGCCTATAAATTTTCCTTTAAAGGGAAATAACTCAAAACCGGAAGTGGCTTTTTGAAATTTTAGACATTATCCTGATAGAATTTATTAACGTCTATAACGTCTGAAAATTTGAGCGAAATCCGTTGAGAAATGAGCGAGATATGAGGCCTCAAAGTTGCGGTCTAGGAAGCAGAAGAAAAAAAAAATAACTAGAGCAAAGCTCGTTGCAAAGCAACGAGTAGGTCTTCCGTTCTGTTTGACCGGAAGTAGCTTTCATTTTTAACAAAAATAAGAAATAACGCATCAAAATGGTTTAAATCCTCTAAAGCTATGTTAATTAATGCAAAAATAATCAATTTTTTGGTACTTCCGGTTTGACCGGAAGTGACGACGACGGACGTAAAATTAATTTTTATGTTCCCAGAGTCATATGTTACCAGAAAACTTGTCAAGAACGGCAAAAATACGCATTTTCCGACTAATTCCGGTTTGGCCGGAAGTGACGACGCCGGACGTTTTTGATGACCCCAGTAGATTGAGCTTGACATTTTGAACAACTTTGCTTCTTTGACGTATTACAAATTCTCAATACGTTTTGAGATATAAGGAAAAAACTTTCGGCCCCTCTAGGCCCTTAAATTTAGGGGCCAGCCCCTTATCGTTGATATCCGTTGAAAGATCGTGAGATTCTTAACAACTTTTGTACTTTATGTTTTGATAAAATATTTACAGGTAAAAAGATACTGTTGAAAAAGTGTTTAAGTTTTTCAAATTCATGATAGACCTTTTTTCGGACCATAGCGACCGCCGACGTACGGCGTTTCCGGAAAAAGCCAAATACGAAAGGCACATCTACAGACATAGGTCTATCATGCCTGAAAGTTTCATGTTTCTATCTCAACTCATTTTTCAGAAAAACTCTAGACAACACAACCCTTTAAAATTCATAAAATCGGCAATATCTCAGACCGGAAGTGACGTCATCAAAAAAGAAAAAAAACGCATAAGGTTCAAGTGATGATACATAAGTCCTGAAAGTTTCATGAAAATCCATCAAGCCGTTTTCGAGAAATCGCATGCACAAAATCGGTAAGAAAAAAAACAATAGCTAGAATGAACTCGTTGCGAGCAACGAGAGGTCTTCCGTCCGATTCCGGAAAGAAAACGTAGAATGGAGCTGAAAAATATAAAAAAAGAAAATTGCACAAAAGGGGGATGGAACATAAGTCGACAGCATGAAATTCCAACGCTCTTAATATTACACTATTGAAACCTCTTCTCTAAATCCACTTGTATACATTCACGAAACAGTGCTTCTCTCTTGGAATTATCAAAAGCGGGTCACTATTCAAAATTTAGCGCCAAACACCACGAGTTAATCTTCGCACCTTTTCTTTGGAATGTTTTATCAAATAGAAGTGATATCTTCAATGAAATTGAAATAAGAACGTTCTTAAAGCCTTCGCTTCGAAGTTTTGAAAGTATATTTAACACATTTTACAAATTCCATAATGTACATATGCATGTAACACTAAAGCGATGAAACAATTATATTTTTTTTTCAATTTCCTGTTTATCCCCAATGTGAACTATCCCGATAAGTTTATCGAAAAAGGTTGAAACGTTTCGCCGAAAAACACGGCTCGCCCTACGACGGTCAAGGAATCAGGTATCATTAATGCTCAATAACTTGAATCAGATCTTTGAGACAAGAATGCTAAAATAAACTCCATGAAGCGATCTTTAAAAAAATCGTTTTCTTATTTTTGTCTTAGTTATTAGTTTAATATGAAACAAGTGTGAATAGAAAAAAAGTGGTTAAGATTTAAACTTACAATATAACTTGATATTCTTTTTTGAGAAAGTATTACTTATAAGTATGATTTAAGATCTGCTTTTCCGTGATGCACAAAAGATATTAGGATTCAAATTTCAATTGCACGTTTAGTCTTTTCATTTTCTACTTTGAAAACCAGCCAAAACCAATTATAGAAGACGTTAGTTTGACATAGAACTGCAACGTAACAACGACGTGACAATCGAAGTATTCCTTTACATTTCATTTATCCTTATGTTACTTTCGTTTAACCAAACGCTCTGCTGCCCCATTGCGAAATACCGGAGACAGTCGCCATTTTGGACCCGCTTCAGATTTTCGAATGCTTATATCTGGAGTTTAGATTTATCAATATTCAAACAAATTATATAGTTAGCATTATAAGAAGAGTCTATATTTACATACCAAAAATAAATGAAAAATATTGAAAAACAAAAAAGTTAGAAAATACACTTTTTCTCAATGTACATCTCGTAACGACCGGAAGTAATGACGACGCACGAAAAGGCAATTCTGCAAACCACAAAGTCATGATCTATCATCTCCAATAAGTCTCCAGATCATATCCTCAACCATTTTCGATAAAAGTGCGCGACAAAATCGCATTTTAAAATCAGGAAATTGTCCATAACTTGGCACCAGAAGCGAATTTTCCAAATTTTTCTTCGGATGTAACAACTTCATATAATGACACATATTTTGTGAAAGTTTCATGAAAAACTGCTGAATAGTTTTCGAGAAATCGCCTGCACAAAATTTTGTCAAAAAAAAGAATAATAATAATAACTAGATGAGATCTCGTTGCGAGCAACGAGACGTCTTCCGTCCGATTCTGTAATAAAATGCAAAAAAAATCTAGCAGAAAAAGTGATAAAAAAATCGGACATTCGGGGGAGCGAACCCGGGTCGCTTGCGTGACAATCCAACGCGTTAACCATTCGGCCATTGAAAACACCGCTTCAAATTTTTAACTGCAAATATCTAAAGATTGGCTTTTTCGATTTTAAAACAAATTGCACATTTTGCATTCGCGAAAAAGTCTCTATTTAAGTCAAAGAAAAAAATTTAGAAAAACAAAAGTTGAAAAATTCGACTTTTTAAATTGGCTTCCGGTAACAACTGGAAGTACTGACGACGCACAAAATGGTGATTCTGCTAACCTAAAAGTCACAAACTATCATCTCCAATAAGTCTCCAGTTAATATCTATAGCCATATTCGATAAAAGTGCGCGACAAAATTGCATTTTAAAATCAGAAAATTGGCCATATCTTGGCACCAGAAGCGAATTTTCCAATTTCTTCAAAAACGTATCAAGTTCATATAAATGCACATTATTTCTGAAAATTTCATCGAAATCCACTGAATAGTTGCTGAGAAATCGCGTGCACAAAATTTAGGGAAAAAAATAAGAATAATAACTAGGAGACTTATTGTTAACAGAACAATAAGAGGTCTTTCCACCTTTTTAAATTTCTTATAGTTTTATATCTTACTCTCTAATTTAATTTTAAGGGAAATGGCTTAAAAAAAGAAAATGAAAATTTTAAAAAAAAAAAAAAAAAAAAATTGAAATGACCTTGACCTTTGACCTTGATCAGATCTTCAAGGTCAAAGGTCAAGGGTCACATTGCAATTGACCCCATGCCTCTACGACTTTTAGTTCTATAGTTATAAGTTTAAATTTTAAGTGCAAAGAAGTTAAAGGGCAATTACTCATAGAAGGGGTCATTAGACCCTTTAGTACTTATACAATGAAGGTGTGCCTAAAGACCCTTAAGACATTAGTGAAGGTTTCATGCCTCTACGGTCTATGGTTTTGGAGTAGTAGCGATAACAATGTTTTTCGCATAAGGGGCAATAACTTTTGATAGGGTCAATCTTGGGGAACAAGAATGAAATCTTTGAATTAGTTTTAAGAGTACATATTAATGATGCAAAGACTGATTGCATATGTTAAAAGACAAAAGATATATAAAAAGAGCTTTATTTCTCATTTTTGGAATGACCTTGACCTTTGACCTTGACAAAATATTCAAGGTCAAAGGTCAGGGGTCACAATGCAATTGACCCCAGG
>PRKT01000741.1:142365-165488 GCA_003671525.1 Saccostrea glomerata
CCCCCCCCCCCTTTGTTTTGATGCCAATGGCAATCTTTATTTTTAATTAGTATAGGGCCTTATTTTTATGTATTTTGCAAATCAAAATGTCAGTCAAAGTATCAGTCTGTTTCTCTCCCTCGATTTCGTTTTAAATGTTATAAAGTTAAACTTGAGTAAATATTGATCCAAATTTGAATTATTTTCCTTTCTCTTTAACATGATTTTCATTTGCTTATTTTTCTGTTGTATGTAAGTGTACATGTATTCCGCATCATTTGTTGTGAAAGGTGGTGAAAATTTTTCAGGTCGTTTAAAGGATGATGTGACATAACTGCTATCTCGGGCCCTTTTTCCTGCGAAAATTATATTTAATCTACAGCGATATTGGTAGTTTTCAAACATGAGTGAATATTATCCTTTTGAATAGTTTCAATGGTTCAGACATGTTATATTTATAAGGAATATTGCATTATATTATCTTTGATTTATTAGACCCTATCACAGCTAAATTAGGCCAGGTTTGTGCGAATATTTTCTTTTATGGCAAGATAATGGGCGGGTCTTCGTATAAACAGGGATATGCCAATCGCGTCATCTCGGGCCTTTCCGTCAGAGGTCTGAAAAACAACCTCGACACCGGATGTTAAAAAATTTTACATTTCCTGTTTATTTAAATATAGGATAGACGGAGTTAGAAGTCCCCTCTATAGTATATTTTAGGTATAATATCATTACATTGAATAAAGGTAAACTCTATATTCTAAAGATAAAAAGGTCTCCATGCATCTATTTCGAAGATCGTGAAAAGGGAGGGTTGTCATGGCGGCTACCATATGCATTCGAGGTCGTTTTTCCGCTGGTCGTAAAGGCCCGAGAAGCTGCGATTGAGGGATATGCGTGTCCAAGAAGACCTTATGGGCGACTTCGGTTCGCACCCGAGTACGTACTCGAGTTACTTGAGTTTCAATCGAACGACCAAAGTTACTACTCAAAATACGTCATATGACCTTATGAACTCTACCCAAGCTAACCCAGCCATACAGTAGGATTACTAGAGTTTCGATATGGCGGCGTCGAAAGAAAACCCGAACGTAGGAATTATTTTTTACTAAATATTATGTTTAGCATCGCTTATCCTTAAAAGCAAACTTCGAAACGCACTTTCTACATGAATCCTTTATAATTTATATGAATATATGTTTATTTGATTAGATTTTTCAGGCTTACTGCCCGATAACAGAAGAGACATAAATTCAAATTCGAAACCAAAAAAATTCAGCTGAAAAAGAAATACATTTCAACTGTAGCAAAAGCTATAGAAAAGATTAACTCAACAGATGATGTCAAAATGGACCTATTTGACCGCCTTTTAAAACTCAGAGGAAATTTATTTTATTTTCGCTACCCTTCAAACTCATATGAGTTCGCTTGAAAACCACATGTTTGTGTAAACATCCGTTCATGTGACGTCAACCAAGAGTTAATACTCGGGTATGAATCGAAGTCGCCCTATATGGCTGTTGTTATTATTTCGCACATAGTGTAAATATTGTCCAATCCGATAACAGAATAAAAAAAAACATGTTACGTTTACATTTTATCACAGGCACATGATTTAGGTCAATTTATCTGTTATCCCTTCCTACATTTCAAACTTTTATAATGGTCAGCCAAGGCTGTTTATACTTTTTAATACGCATGGATATTCAGCATTTACGGTTTTAATGACAAGAAATGCACACAAAACTTGTATTCACCGATACTCGGGAGTACATGTACAGTAGACCTAGCGAACTGCTCACCAAACACGCTACAAAACTTTAAAGTAGTGTATATCATGTATATTCTATTAATTGTTTGTAACTGTATATAAATTTTACTGTGATCTCGGAAATTGAACATATGTAGATCCGTGTCTAGTCTGTGACTCAAATGCATAAAAAAAATATCGGAAAAAATTAATATTCCAAGCATGTTTCCATAGTATTTTTGTGATACTCACTTAAAACGATTTTCATCTAGCTGATTGGTCATTTGAAAGTATCGCCTATGCCTCGATTAGCACATAAATTCATTTTTACGTCAGAAAATCCAGTAACGATGAAATGAATAGTGCTCGTCTGATCCTTATATACATGTCACGGGATCTAATCCCACTGAGGGACGTGAACACATGTTCTTAAATCAGACCGATAAAAATGGGGTCCCTTGGTCCATTGTTGTGGAAGTTTCTGGCACAAAAACGATTCCTCACTGCTCAGTGGCCTTCAGTGCCAAGGTCAAATTGAAGCTCCCTCCTGCGAATGATTTTGTCTATGTAACAGTGTATCAGTAAAATATTCTGAAGTGAGACGTTTTAATCAACAAACAAACATACTCATCATCACAGTATTATGTGCATTTACAAGCACTATTCATCGTTAATATTTAGAGAAATATAAAATAAGTCAAGATATTTTTTTAAGGTTAGTTATTTTTAGGTCACCTGAGTAACTCAGTTGACCTATTGTTATCTGTTTTCGTCCGTCGTCGTCCGTCGTGCGTCGTCCATCGTGTGTCGTTTGTGAACATGTGAACATTTTCAACCTTTTCTCTGAAACCACTAAACCAATTTCAACCAAATTAAGTATACAGCATCTATGGGTAAAATGAAACAAAAAATGTGAATTTCATGGTACACGCTCTCCTGGGGCCTGAGGGATGGGGCCAAAACCACTAAAATTATTGCAATCTTTGAAAATCTTCTTCTTTACTTCTGGACATCAAACAGGCAAACTGTTGGCATGAATGTAATGAGCATTGAGGCCTCTACCAAAATTGTGAAATTCATGGCCCCAGGGTCAGGGGTTCTAGTGCTAGGGCGGGGCTATATAGATTATATAGTGAAAATGCATTATTTCTTTGAAAATCTTCTTCTCTGCTCCTGGGTATTAAATAACTAACTAAGTACATAAATATGATGAGCAAGAGTTCCTCTTCCAGATTTGTGAATTTGATGGCCCCAGGGTCAGGGATTCTGGTGTTAGGGCAGGGCTCTATTGATTATATAGTGAAAATGCATTTATTCTTTGAAAATCTCCTTCTCTGCTTCTGGGTATTAAAAAAACTACCTAAGCACATAGTTATGATGAGCAAGAATGCCTTTTCCAAAATTGTGAATTTAATGGCCCCAGGGTTAGGGGTTCTAGATCTGGTGTTAGGGCGGTGCTCTATTGATTATATCGTAAAAATACATCAATTCTTTGAACATTTTTCCTTTACTTCTGGGTTTTATGCCAATGATCCAAGTATATATATATACATTTATGATGAAGAAAGGTGCATCTAGCAAAGTGTTTTATATGCCCTCTGAGTCAGAAGGGAGGGGGGGGGTACATAAATAAATCTATGCTTTGAAATCTGCTCTTTGGTATTAATCAACCATTTCATGATAAAATTTGCAAAACTATGAAAGATGTGGACCCTAGGTCAGTGGTTCCTTTGGGGTGAGGTGCACAACATGGTATAAAGTTGAAGTGCATTTTCTCTTTGTTTATCCGATCTACCTCTGGGTATTAAGTAAATAGAGCAAGCATGCTAAGTTAATAATTATGATAAGCAATGGTATCTCTTTCAAAATTGTGAATTGTCAATTTAATGGCCTCTGGTTTAAAACACGAACCAAAGGACTCACTTCACTTTATATCATTTTTTGCCCTGAGAGAAAACTGATTATTATACCCCCCGCTTGAAAAGCGGGAGGGTATATAGTAATCGGTATTTCCGTCCGTCCGTCTGTACGTCCGTCCGTCTGTTACGCTTTTGGGTACCCATCTTTTATCCGCAACTCCTCTCATACCACTGAAGGAAATTTAATGAAACTTTCACAGAATCTTTATTATATATTGCCATCGTGCACCTCCTATTTTACTTTTTGATCTGACATATATTTTGGATTTCCAGAGCAAAACATGGACACTGCCATTTTATACATATGGGAGGCGGGGGGTATCATTTATTGAGCTCATTGCTCACAGTGCCTCTAGTTTCTTATTTATTTTATTACTTTAGAATGTTGGCTTTCAGAAATATTATCATCAATTGTTTTAACTATTTTTAATCAAAGAAATATAACATCTAGAAAATGGCTTGGTCATAACATGACATAACCTTTTTGACGTCGTGTTACACTCTCGACGTCATGCATTTGATACACATACATAGTAGCATAAAACAGCCTTCATTGTTAAAGATGATTTTTTTTATTTAAAAGCTTTACTGGCAGACCAAGGCAACATAACATAAATCGCTTTATTTGAAAATAAACCGTATTTGATTATAAAATGGTGTCAACTCAAAAACTAAATTTCTTCAATGATAACAAATGTATATACATTTACAGCAATTCGACCAAGTTAATGATTCATTACATGTACATGTTTAACACAGTCACGTAGTTCCGTAATTCAGTTTGTAAAAGTGAAGAAATTTAAGATATTCATAATTTCATCTAAGATTATACAAAAACACATTTATATATTCATTATATCACTGTGAATTTTTTCTATTTAAAATATAACTATATAGTAAATCTGCGGTTTAAATAGCTATACCGTGGAAGAGTGCAGACTTCAATAGATTTATAAACAGGGGCCGGTAACATACTGTATTGGATTTTACGTAATCACTATATGTATACAAAAAGAGATTGTATACATATAGTGATTCCTTAAAATCCAATACAGTATGTTACCAGCCCCTGTGGATTTATTATATCTTTTAAATGTTAAAATATAACGATCAATAGCTTTTCCTCTAAATAGCCCCTACCGTGAAGAATGTGTGTTATCTACTTTTAATAGAATATTTTTTTTTATTAATAATACATGAATAGTGATTTGAAACATTTTAGACATAGTCATCTTTAATATTCATAATTATACTTTCAGATTTTTTTTTTTTGGCGGGGGGGGGGGGGGGGGGGGGGTATAAGCGGGAATATGCCCTATTCACAATATTATGATAAACCAAATAGCATTCAGGGGGAAAACATGAAAAACAGATAAATTGTAGCCGGGATAGTATTTTGATGTGATATGCCTTTCATACAAACTGATTCCTTTCGTAGAATAAAAAAAAATAGGGGTTAATCAATTTTAATTCCACTTAAAAAAAATACTTCATTACACCAGAGAGGCGATATCTCAGAAATTAGCGGATGATCATGATGTACATGTATCATATCCTAAAATCTAACTGACGAACAATAGCTAAATCCAACAAAGAAACTTATTGGTACATTTTTAAAGGTCCGCCCTCATTCTCAAAATCAATATGGAATGTTTTCAAGAAAGAAATTAGGGAAAACTGTCCTTTCTATGTTTTACTATTTTCTCTTGGCGAGAAAGTGGGATGATGTACATGTAATATTTTAAGAGATTATTGTGATTATTGGTAAATGGAAATAAAACGTTGTACTGGGTTTAGCAGGCTATGACTGCCCGGGGCATATTTCTGCGATTAAAAAACACCTCCATTGTTTTAAATTGCAAATATAAACGATGTTTATCACTAATTTTAAACTAATTGAATAATGTGTTAAACTTGAAAAAAAAGATCATTCCATCGATACGGAAAAATCTCCACTTCAGAAAAAAAAAACACGGTGAAATCGATTTTTTTTTTCGCTTATTTATTGTCATGACGATCGTTAAAATGTGCTTGCACTAGCACACAATTTCATAGGCGTCGGAACCGGGAGGGCTAGGGGGGGCTTAGCCCCCCCCCCCACTTTTTTTCCAAATATATACTTAGTATAGATATTGAACATATCTTCGTAAGTTTAGCCCCCTACATTCCACAGATACGTCTTAGTATAGGTTAAAATTGGGAAAGTGTTGCTTGTCAGGATTTTTTGGAGGTACAAAATTTTTTTTTTCTTACACTTAGCCCCCTTCCCCCACTTTCAATTTGCTTCCGACGCCAATGAATTGACACATGGTACATGTAATTCTGACAATTGTGACGACCGTTAAAATGGGCATGAAGTAGCACGCATTTGAAACATGGTAATTCTAACAATTGTGACAATAAAACTGTAAACCTTCGACTGAATAACTCCGATGTTGCACATGTTTTACCAGCTACGGACACATACAATGTATATATATTTTTTTTCAATAATAAGTGGTTCAGTATCAGCTGGGTTTGCGCTACAATAATTACTGGAGTTTTCAATTTGTTTGGATTTGTGATGTCCAGGCCGCAGGATCATGAAAACAGACTCAGACTTAAGTGAAATTTTACTGAGACTACTGATGCAAATTGTTTATTCAGTATTCTTTTATCTTTCAAATCTTTGCTTGGCAGTCAACATTTTAGATCAGCTTGAATACTTTGATTTAATCTGAAGACCGTTTCATAATCACTACAGTCTTCAACTATATATAGGCTAACAAGAGTGGGCGGGATCTAATCAACCAATGACAATGCACGTTTTAGAGAATGTATCCAGTGGATTATAATCCAATTTAGTGTCATCTAGAATAAGAAAAAACAAAATACAGAAATTTAAGAATGAACAAGAAAAAAGGGTTATGTTGGGTTACCTTAAATAATGGCCTTCTTATTTTAAAGAAAGTGCGTGACCTTTTTTCATAACGTAAAATGATTATGATGTCATATTTCACCCAAGTGGAATGCACATCTAAATAATCAATAAAATAATGGCTTTTGTTTTAGCTATGTACTTTTTGAACTTTATGACTAATCCTTTCTAAAACATTGAATCCCATTATTTCAGACACTGAGAGGTTTAGAATCATCAAATCTTGTAAGTTGATGCATCCTGAGACCTTAAAACATATTTATGAAAACGTAGGTCACTGTGACCTACTTTTTGAAATTTGCAGGCATTTGTTTTCAAATTGTTTAAAAGGCATATTTTGATTACCTTCAAACCTATGATCATCAAACTTGGTCAGTAGATGCATCTTGGGACTTCGAAAACTGTCGACCAAAATATAGGTCATGATGACCTTCTTTCGACATTTTATGGCTATATTTAAGTATCTTAGGTATTAATTGACTTAGAATCATCAAACTTTGTGAGTCGATGCATCTTAGGTTTTTTGAGAGTGATGACCAAAAAGTAGGTCACCGTGACCTACTTTTGACATTTTATGGATTTATATAGGTATCTCCTGTACTTGTTGGCTTAGAATCATCAAACTTTGTCCGTTGATGCATCTTGGGTTTTTGGAGAATGTCGATCAAAAAATAGGTCACGATGACCTACTTTTGACATTTTGTGGCTATATTTAAGTATCCCTGGTACTTATTGACGTAAAGTCATCAAACTTTGTCAGATGCATCTTGGGTTCTTGGAGATTGTTGATCAAAAAGTAGGTCACAGTGACCTACATTTGACATTTTATGGCTATATTTAAGTACCTCAGCTACTTATTGGCTTAGAATCACCAAACTTTGTCAGTTGAGGCATCTTGGATTTCGGAGATTGTTGATAGAAAACATAGGTCACGATGACCTACTTTTAACATTTTATGGCTATATTTAAGTATCCCAGGCACTTATTGACTTAGAATTATCAAACTTTGTCAGTTGAGGCATCTTGGGTTTTCGGAAAATGTGGATCAAAAAATAGGTCGCAGTGACCTACTTTTGAATATCTCAGGTACTTATGAGCTTAGAATCATCCAATTTTGTCAATTTAGGCATCTTGGGTTTTCGGAGAACATTTACCAAAAAGTAGGTCACGGTGACCTACTTTTGACATTTTATGGCTATAATCAATTATATCTGGTTTTTATTGGCTCGGAATCATCAAATTTTGTCAGTTGAGTCATCTTAGGGTATTGGAGAATGTTGACCAAGAAGTAGGTCATTGTGACCTACTTTTGAATATCTCAGGTACTTTATGGCTTAGAATCATCAAACTTTGTCAGTTTACGCATATTGGGTTTTTTGGAGAACATCGACCAAAAATAGGTCACCATAACCCACTTTTGACATTTGATGGCTTATTCAATCATATATGGTACTTATTGGCTTGGAATCATCAAATTTTGTCAATTGAGGCATCTCAGGGTATCGGAAAATGTCAACCAAGAAGTAGGACACAATGACCTTTTTTTGAATATCTCAGGTACTTATTGGCTTAGAATCATCAAACTTTGTCAATATATCTTGAGTCCTCAGAAAATTTCAATCAAAAGGTAGGTCACTGTGACCTGCTTATGGTATTTTATAATTATATTATAATATATTCAGTCTTAACTGGCTAAATATTATCAAACTTTGTTAGTTGATGCATTTTGGGTCTTTGATACTAATAGAGTTTGATCGAGGCTTCTAATAGAAGTGATAGATTGTACAATTTATCAGAAGAGCGATTCAAGGCCCTTGGGCCTCTTGTTTTGTATATTGTTTAATGGACTTTGAGATTGAATACTGTTCGTTATCTCCATATCCTTCGTTTACTCACCTGTAAAAACTGTATGACTGCGTCATATTCTCGGAATGCTATTATCGCTGCATGAAATATTAACAGAGTATGTATAGTTTCCTGGTTACAACGACGCGAAAGTGAAAGTAGTAAAATTTCATGTTTTTAAAAATGATTTGATATCTATATAAGATGATCCAAATAGACAATTTAAAAATATGCAATATTGAACTTGATAAATAAGAAAATAAATATGTTTTAAAGATATTGCCTATATTACTTTTGCTATATTACGTATTTAGATGGTAGGAGGTGTGTAGGGGGCATTATCCTCCTAATCTCTGAGTTTACAGACAAGGTATCAATCTAAAATTCCCCTTTTTGCCAAATGATTGAAAGAAGTTACTCAAAAATTGGCTACTGACACAATTTGGTCCAATATTGCGCCTGATTGCCCTGAAATTCGTCAACTTGATAAAACTTGTTTTGTTAATATAAACATGGAGCCCACAATATCACCATAACAATTTTTTGCATAAAGAATCCTTTTAAACCATTGTTTCAACTGAAAAAAATTCAAAGTGGTTTTATGATGGGCACCTATTGAAAAATGCTTTTAAGTAGTTGATTTTTAACGATTTTTCCGGAAATATGCATTCCTTGCATGTGTTGACCCCCATTATATAGTTAAACGGGGACACATTCTCCAATTTTTTATATATATTTTAACCAAGCATATTTCCAACATTAATTCCACTATATAGTTTTGATTCAGTTTTAACTTAAATTTTTAGAAATTCTTAGGGCCAAAAATAATAGGAAGTGAACCGAGTTTTTTAATTGTTTGAAAGTTGCTACACAATACTCAGGTGACTTATAAGGCCCAAGGGCCTCTTGTTTTCTTTCTGGCTGTCATCCTCTTTTTCAAAAAGTGTGCTTTTTCAGTGGACCGGATGTATGTCTTCATGTGTGACGCTATGTGTAGGGAGGAGGGGGTTGTGGTTGTGGGGTGGGGGTGGGGGTGCAGGAACATGAATCTATTGATTTGGGTATTGCATTTTTCCATTGACCAAGACAGGAATGTGCTGTCCAATAAGTTGATTTTTTAATAGCTTGAGCTCAAAAATACAGAAATCCCTTTAGAAGCTAAAAAGAAATATATATATGACAGAGGATGGAAATAAAATTCCGTAGACTTTTTAAGAAAGGGGGGGGGGGGTTCAGCTCCGTTAAAAGTCTCTTTCAATACAAGATATGAAATATTACAGTTACATGTACTCATCCCCCCACCCCCCGTCTTTTCCTGCAGTTTCTGCGAATCCTTCTAAACACGATTGTGTACACTGTATATATGGTCCCTATGCAAGATCGCTTAATTACAATGTCTTATTGATATTTCTTTTCTTTTATTTACTCTCCATTTTTCGTACTCCTCATCATTCTGCTATATGTTACTCTAAAAAATGAAAAACAAGGTAGGGGGAATATACTTCCGATCAATGTTGTTCAAGTTCCACCTAAAAATATTTCCTTCAAAAATATAAAAATATTATTACTAAATTGTTTCCCTCTAATACTTTTGACATCAGATGTCCGAAAAACAAGAAAATAATTTATGGTCGCTAAAACAATGAACTCCCTATTCCTGGACTCTAAAGCAGATTCTCGAATCACTGTGTCTCGCGGGCGACGAAAGCAAAACGTTATATCAATTTATAGCTATTATTAAGAATAAAACTAACATATTTAAAAAAAAAAATATTCGAATTTAAGATTATTCTTAAATTTGTAATAAATCTCCTCATCCTTTTAACGAGGCCCGATCTAGTTGAAAATTACGAAAACGGAATGATAAAAAATTTTAATTTTTGGAAATATACTTGTATGTTTTATGCTTTGAAAAATTAAAATGAAATTTTGTTACCTTTATTGTAGTGAAATGGGGGCACTGTCAAGATATGGACCATTTTTCGTGTTTTTATACACAATTACATACTAAAACTCTTTAATAAACAAAGAAATTTACAAATTGAAAAAAAAGACATGATGAAATTCTTTGATTTTCACATATATCATGCAATTTTCATTCTTCTTATAAAAAATGAAAAGAAAATTGGAGGTAGCCTTTATTGCAGTGAAAAGGGGGCATATCAAAACACAAAAATTGGATTTATTCTGTCCAACTACGTATTTTATAGGTCGCAATGGGTTTACATAACGCCAACAAACGATTGCAATACTGTATAAGTAACTAAAAAATAAATAATTTTTACATTATGAAATAATTTTCTCGCCATGTTTTATTTTTCTCTTAACACGCGACGTTGTTTTACGTGGAAAAAAGGGGTAGAGGGAGGATGGGGAGGGGGGAAAGGCGACAAAATTGCGATTTTTACTAATATCATGTAATATAAAGAAAAATAAAATGTTTCGGGGATTCAATTTAAATGATTTATTGAATTATTTGATTTCTTAAAACTGAAAATAATCCATGCATATTTAAGTCCGCAATAAAAAGAGTGTGTATAAACACTTCAACATGTTCAAAGAGAAAGACTAAAATCATTTACTTTTAGTTGCAGCGTTTGTTTGTTTAAACTCACAGATTGAAATAAAACAGGATAAGATTAATGAATCTGTACCAAAAAATTGATCCCTCAACATTAATTAGGTTCAAAAGTTGTTTATTAATTTAAATATTTAAAAGATTAATAACAGAAATGCCAGGTTTCAATGTTTAATCTATATAGCTATACCAGGTAAGCAGGATCAGCGAAACATTTTAGCGCAATTTGACGTCATTTTAATTTTATTATGTTCAATTGTGACGGCAGTCAAGGGTATTGTGACGTGCCTGAGTCAACGCTGCGTTAAAACGTATGCGCAGATCAAGTAGATCGGGCCTCGTTAATTGCATTTATTCAGCGATGGTTAAAAGTAGCAATTCGAAAATTATGTAGTGGGGTGGGGGATGAGATGGTTCACATTCTTAAACATCTCTTCAATAGGAATGAATACATACGTGTACATACAGTGTAAAGAAAAAGATTTGAGTGCCTGCCATGTAGGTAGACTGAATGTTAACAAATCATTTATTTTATTTTATTAATTAATTTGTTTTGTGATTCATAACTTATTTATTTGTTTGTCATTTCAGGTAAAATCCATAGCTATGAGCCGGAAGTCAGATGTCAACTTTATTGTTTACTTATATCTGATAAATATCGGGTTAGTTTCAATGATCAATCACACAGAATCACAAAGGACAAAATCAGACAGAGGTATTTCCCTGATATTACTGATGACGGCTCGGTAGATCTTCCTGGTGGAATCACAAAGACACATAACGGTGTGATGACTTTTATATCAGACGACATCCGACATGACGTCATGTACGCCTTTGTTACGGAGTGTCTGGTGAAGGACAGTGATCTGGAGTTTTTTCTGATTACGGCGTCACGTGACGTGATCTCAGAATACTGCCGGTCCTGGGAGTATAAGAGGAGTGAGGGAGAGAGATGTCTGTATGTACCGTACATACCGGAGAAGATGCTCGACCTGTTTATAGACAGTCTACAGCTGGACATCATCACAAACTGTACCGTGTCTGACCAGATGATTCATGACAGGATCAGTGAACGTTGTAAGTATAACGTCTCCAAGATCTGTCTCTAGTTATGTGGTTCACTGGTTTATGTAGTATTACCTCTGTGACACTCGAAAAATGTCATATTTCCGGGCAAATCATCATTTTTAAAAAGATTCTCTATAGTAAGTCTTTCATTTCCTTGATTTGTGTATAAAAATACATTTATTTTTATCTGTTTTTCAGTAGCGTAATCTTTCAAAAAAGCAAAATCAAAAGTATTAAATCTTATGTTATTACATGTGAATGTTTGATAACTTATTGTTTCTGTGTCATGTGTTAATATGTATAAGATGGAGGGCTCCGGAGGTTAAAAATGGTTAATTACATTATCGGATGAAATGCATATTAATGGGATATACATGGAAGTATGCTATATTAGAATGTTGGGATTCGAACATTGTCAATTATGGATAAATACATTTAATGATTGGAAAATTATTTTAACTGTAACCCCTGTTAGTTAAGTGTAGTTTTAAAATTTATGATTTAAAATTTATAAAGATAAGAATTAAATGTGGGTCTTATACGCAAGTTCTTTGTAAATCGGGCCCAATTCTCCAACCTAATCCATAGACATAGAGATGAACATTTTTATGCTAGTAATTTTAAACAGCATGACCAATTTTGCAGATATTTTACTTTGTTTTATTTTTCATATTGGATTTAGAAGGAAAAGAATTAATTTTGAGTGAAGATGATATTTTTTGATGCAATCGTTTAGAGATCAAGATTTAATTGTTAATTGTAAAAAGCTTATTCAGAGAATCCGTGTTCCCCGCTGAAGGGAAAAAGATGTGCTGATCCAGGAGGGGGATAGCTCGAGGGGGCACTTTAATACGTGCAGGGGGGACAAAGGGATCCGGAGTTTTGGTGAAACATAAAATTTCAAAATTTGAAAGCCGCTTGAGATATCGCCCGGAATTGAAAGTTTTACACAGACACAGAACATCAATTTACGACCTTGACCTTTTGACCACCAAAAATCAAATAGGGGTCTTTCATAGGTCAAATAGAGTTGTTGTATTAATTTATTCAACAAGCTCAAACGCTTTCAATGATATCGCGTGGAAACGTTCGGAAAAGTGTCAAAACAGACAGACTTTTCATTATTTACGACCTAGACATTTGACTTCAAAATCTTCCATAGGCCATAGATATGTGACCTTGTAGATTTGGACGGTACTAAGATTTCATCTGGAACTGCATCCGTTGTTTGCAAAACGAGCGGGGTGAGGGAATGTTGGCATAGAGGGTACGAGGTATAAGGTAGAGGCGCTGTGTGGCCGTAAGGTAAAAACGAAGTATAGGTGTGCCGTTTTCCCAAAGGTCCACCAATATACAATTCCAGAGATAAAACAAATGATGAGGGATTCCGTATTTATTAGATGAGTCTCAACGATGGCAACAGTTTACAAAAATCAACAAACAGACATATAAAAATGATCGAGTTGGTTATGGCCGAAGTGGCCCCGGACTCAGAGTCCTAACGAGTCGGACGTGGCCGAGGTTGGTCTCCGTTTGTTCCAGACTAAAGATTGAAATTATACATGGCTTTTTATAAGAATGTACATAATGAGTAAATATATGACAGGTGTTGGCATGAAGTAAAATGAGTGAAAGATTCACAGGTATCACTATGGATCAATTAAATAAACTCAATGACTCTTTGATGTTTGTACATGAAAAACAGATAATTACAAAATGTTGTTATAAGAGAATATTATATAACTTTGTGAAATCCGGTAATCTAATTGGTCAATACGAAGTACTTATATTTTAATAACGACCACTGAAAGCGAATAATGACTCGCACGAGCTGCCTCGTTTTCACTTTCGCTTTAGACAAACATTGAAGTTCGCAAGTTGTAGGTGAGGAAAATTTAAAACAGATAGTGAAGAACTCTGAGACTGATAATACAAAACAAGTACTAGGATATTTGTGAATATTTTTCGGGAATATTTAGCACATACCATTTTCATGGTTGAGTTCGACCTTTCCACTCGGCGAGCAGAGTTTTGACGCTGTTTACGCGATTACGGAGACTAAAGAAAATATAGACAAGGATGCCATGTAAGATTGCATCTATTCTTAGAAGACATAGATATTTATATTTTGTCAGTACATTTAGTCTGCAAGTGTAAACGAGATTGATTCTCAATCTGGAGGAGGGGGCAATCTGTGTTATTCGGAGATCTTGCGTCATTATTATGATATGGGAAATTTATTGCCGAAAAAATTTCCTCTGATTAATATTCAATAAATTCTGAAACATTTACATTCAACTTATTTATGGTTAATACTATCGCTGTAAATAATAGGATGATATACATTGCACTAATAAATTAGCGAAATATTATTATTTATATAATATAATAAATATGGACTCAATGCACGATCAATATGCATTTGTAATGACCCAGGATGACAGATATTGACCTCATATACATGAAGTATATCGACCTCGGGCTAGCGCCCTCGGTCGATATACTACATGTATCTTCGGTCAATATCTGTCATCCTGGGTCATTATAAATGCATATTGACCTACACTGAGTCCACATTTGTATATTAACAGTTCTTGAGACATAGCACTCTGTCTCTTTCTAATTATCAATCAAGAGTCTAAAAGTGTCACTCGTAAATTAAACAATTAGATTCACAAAATATATTGTAAGAAATAAAATATGGCAAAAATATGAGTTTGAAAATAAAGTCCAAAATAAAGATTATAGTTTTAGAAACGGTGAATTTTTCACTGTGATAATTTCCCACCGCTCCGGGAAAAACACATCCTCGTGTTTGGAAGGAATTTCACATATTTATTTTTCGGAGTCTGTTCTTGGATCTTTTTGTACAAGTACACACCGGTAAACACTAGCTGAAACGTAGGTTTGAGTATCCTGGTGGTCAACAGAGAGATGTCGAAAGTGTTGTCATGGAATGTTGTTCACGGTTGTTGTCCATCGTTGAAACGTTGGACGAAGAAATTACGTTGAGCTGAGTAGTTCAATAGGGAAACTCGCTT
The DNA here is from genome assembly GCA_003671525.1 of Saccostrea glomerata. NCBI lineage: Eukaryota > Metazoa > Mollusca > Bivalvia > Ostreida > Ostreidae > Saccostrea > Saccostrea glomerata. Next base: position 157,466 of record PRKT01000741.1, read on the forward strand.
GCTGTAGAGGTTCAGGATCTGACCACTGCAAAATATATGCAGCTGCCCCGGGCGTTGTTTTACCCTTAGGATTCATCCACCAACTTATCACCAAGATTTTTCAGTGTTATCACCCATGACAACGCAAAAATCTTGGTGATAGATAAACGAGGTATAAAACGTCATTGCACAAGTTCAAATGCTTCTCAAGATATCGCGCGGAAACGTGTGGAAAAGTTTTAAATTCAAAATCTGGTAAATGACTTACATTGTAAGAACGATTTTGTGAAGATACATGTACTACATTATTATCACATAATAATCCATTTCAACATTCTTTTTTTTCCATACTTTACGACATCAGCAGAAATAGTGTATTTTCATGGCATTCAATTTGAGTTTTCTTAATTTTTCATTGAAAATGACTGTTTAAAATATTGTTTTTCATCTTCTTTACCTACAAATTATGACCCGAAACACCTTATTTGACCAAGCTAACGTTATAAAGCATCATTACAGGAATTAATTTCTGGAAGTTGATAAATCTGTCTACTAGGTATTTTTCATTTACTTGATCTTGACCTTAAAACAGAGAGTCCTTTAAATTTATAACTTAGACCTTGGAAATTTTGACCTCAAAATAAAAAGGAGTCTTTCTTTTGCCATTTGGAGTTATTGTGTAAAATGTACATGTAATTGGTAAAGCTTGAAGACTTCTCGATATACCGTATAAGTGGAAATTTTAGCGAGACGCAAATTTATCGATTTCAACCTAAAATCAGGTTTTTAATTTTAGCGAGAAGTAATTTTAGCGACTTTTAAATGCTAACTAAAAAATCTATTACAAATAATACACAATTAATCTTTTAGCGATATTAAATTTTAGCAATGTCAGCACCCTCGCTAATAATGCCAAAATTAAATCCTCGTTAAAAATTCTACTTAGACGGTATATGGCTTAAAAGGAAAGCGTTACAGAAAGACAGAAATATAAACGGAGGGAACGACAGTCCGAAATTAATATATCCCACATTCAGCGAGGGAAAAAAATAAAGGGGACGAGCATTTGATTCTGAGGAAAGGGAGAGACTGACAAAGGGAAATAAATTACCCGTTCTCGAAAATGTTGCTAGTAATTAATCTGTCCTCGACTGGGAGGAAAATAGATAATCTGTACATGATTAAAGCCATTTAACCCCCAACCCCCCACCCCCTCACCATCACCACCTATTTAGAGTTTTTGATTGATGACTTTATTTTTTTCATTTTGCTTGTCAGATATTTGTTTTAGTAAAGATGAACATAAAATTGTGTCTTTCATCTATATGAAAATAAATAATTTGATTTGGAGAAAATAGCCAGCCCCCAGCCCCTTCAGAATCAACTTGCAATCCCCTAACATGTGTTTGTACATGTACATGTATATGCCAGTTAAGAGATAATTATAATTAGACTCATGTTATGTTTAGTGAAGATACCCAAAGAAGTACTTCGTTGGGACATAGAAGCAAGAAAAAGATTCGTCAAAATTTCAAGTAAGGGCAGTGTGAACATGTGTCGAGCCAGAGGTATGATAGTGGGATGCGCAGGCGCAGGAAAAACGACTCTTCTTAGAAGACTCCAAAGGGAAAACAAAGAAGAAAACAAACAACCAACTGAGACAACCGTCGGTCTTGATATCCACGAGGATTTGTTTGAAATTAAAGATGACACATTAATAGGTGATTTATTTTTAAATATGTTAAGCTGATATGTTTATAGATGGGTAAATTTCACTAAACCTAGAATTATTTTTAACTGAATTTCAATTAGAAACAAGTTGCAGTTCTTTTTTAAAAGGCCAGTAGCTTTTTTTCAAAACGTTCATTTTGCTAAGATGTTAAAATAGGTGTCATATAGTCTGTGTTTTAAAACATGAATAATTTTATATTATGAATAGGAATATATTTTCATTTGCAATTCTTATCTCTCATTCTTTCAGATTTTAATAAAAATGGAATCCAATCAGACAAGACTTCTAACAGCACAGATGGAAGACAACTTATAAGTATGACAGACTTCGCTGGACAAGTAGCGTATTACGCGTGTCACCAGATTTACCTCTCCAGAAGAGCCTTTTATCTCGTGGTGGTTGACATGTCTAAAGATCTGGAGGAAAATGCTATATCATACGACACTGACAGACACAACCCCATAGGATCTTTATTTCATAACTGGACATTTGCCGGTAAATACTCTCAATGAAAGAGTTTTTTTTTTGTACAGAAAACCTGTAAAGAAAACCTGTTTTATACAGTGTTATGCATTTATAACTATGGCTGTCATGGTATTTTAAGATTATATGTATCTCATATAACTTAGAATCACCGTTTACATGTAACATAATTTCAATAGACGCATCACTTGATAATGCGTTATTTTTTTTTTTTTGGCAAGACTACTTTTCGTTTTGGCTGCAATCCATTAAAACCTACTGTGAGGATGGAAAGTCTAAAGAAAGTCGATATGGTGAAACCAAGGCCACCCCTGTTATCCTGATAGCCTCTCATCATGACTGTGTAAAGGTAAACATCTTTCATGGCGTGTCGGTAGACTTTTTCCATCTTATGTCGATCTTTTGTCATTTTTGGTCTTTCACATTTAAGTATTCATTATTTTTTCTTTGAGAAAAACTTTCTTGTATCAAGATTTTGTAATTCATATTGAATGGTAATGACTTGAAAAAACTTACTTAAGTGCTACATGTACATCAGTAAAACCATTTTGTCAGTTGATGTTTTGTAATTCGTAGTGTTTGAAGGTAATTCATTGACAATAAACTTATTTCTAGCTTATAATAATTCATCTGCATCATCTTGCATTATCAACCACATTGAAAATGGATTAATTATTAAAATGTATTTTGCTTAAAGGGGTATACTGTAGATCACTAAATTTTCGCAAGATAGCCATTAATTCTTTATTTACGAGACATAATTTTCACGAACTGTTGCTTTTTCTCTATATAATCGCAAGGAATATTTTTGATTGCGAGAGTGAAATTTTCGGAGCTCATCATCTCGCGTAATTACGCAAAAAGTAAGTTCTCGCTAATAAAACGTGATTTACCGTATACGGAACTTTAAATTGCTTCAAATTGTTTTATTATCTACATGTACCAGACTAAGCTTTGTTAGTATATGCTGCGGTTTCCGTTAATATTCTAACATGTATTATTGACTTCTCCAACAGAAGAAGGTAACCACAGAAAATAAAACTGCATTCTACGATACACTAGAGAGATGCTTGCCTTGTGAACATACATTGAGTGATCACATTTCTCCCGCACGTTACTACGAGATCGAATGTCCACTGGGAGAACTGAATGAGCACCAGGAAGAAGGAATAGAACAAGTCAGAAATTCTATTGTTCATACGGCAAAAAGTCTTCCACATTGGGGTGAAAAAATTCCACATATTTGGTGTATGTTTGAGCAATTTATTCAAGAACACAAAATAGAGAAAATTTTACACAGAGTAAGCCTAAAAACAGAGCAAGAGTTTAGGTCTTTGGGCGAAAATGACCTTGATGATATGCTCAGATACTTTTCGGAGGTAGGCCAGATAATCTATTTTTCGGAAGAGGGTTTGAGACACAGCATTATACTGGACGTTGGTTGGTTTGTAGACGCTTTTAAAAATATCATAACAGACCCTACTCACGCTCGCTCAGCGTGCAGTAGGGTTAAAGAGTGGGACATTTTTATGAAGAATGGAATGATTTCAGATTCAACACTGGTCAAGGTATGGAGGGAAAACAAAAAGGAATCGTATGTTCTTCAGAAGGATCATATTATACCATACATGGAGAAACTTGGCATTCTTGCAAAAATGAAAACCCAAGAAATTGAGGTGAGAGACGCGGAAATGTTAGAGAATAGACCAGAGTCTTTGTACTACATCCCAAGTATCAATAAGACTGACTTCACAACAAAAGGTTTTGATTTCTTCAACAACGGATATAAAACTCCGATTTTGGTCTTTTCGTTCAAAACGTATATTCCGCATTTCTTTTTCTTTAGACTTGTTGCAATATGTTTTTCGAAATGGGAGTTATTACGTAAGGACCGTCTCTGTAAAAACATTGCCTTTTACAAGGAAAAGGGAGGTGATATTAACATTGCTATTGCTGTTAATAAAACTTCCATTCAATTGCAAGCGTTTACTCCAGATGATAAAATCAATCTAACAAGCGCAGATACCAAGAATATCAGAATTCAAATTGAACATTTGCTTAGGGAGGTTACCACAACTTTCCATCACCAAGTTCTCTATGAAGTGGGGTATCCGTGTAGAGACATACATATCACTGAAGAAGATGAGCATTGCTTTTTATCAGAAAGAGCAGTCGCCGAGCTAAACACGAATGAACGAGTTTGCCCGAATTTTGTAAAGGAAGATCATGAAAAGCATCAGATTGTTCGTGACGACCTGCTGCATTACTGGTACACGGTATGTACTTTAAACAGGCTATATTAAACGTAGCAGCATTTCGACTAGAGTAATTTTATGTATACTAGAACATTTACTATAACATTTAAAGGGAAGTTGGGTTTTAATCTCCCTGTCACGAATAAATAAAGGTAATTTCAAGACAATTGAAATGATCAATTTATTTCTTTGTTTTAAATTATATTGTTCTGATTTATATTTCAGGGATTTCATAGAAGGGCCCATTCTTCTTGGTGGTTTGACTAAAAGAAATTGATTGTAAAACGACACTTTATATATACAAAGCGAGCTCTACTTTCCCTTATCATTTCTGTTTCACGCTGGTGGTCTATGTAAATACGTATTCATAGAATAATTAATATGTATTGAATTAATTTTGCATTCATCTGTTGAGGTTGACCAAAAAGAAATAACAGAATTGACTATGCCATTCAGTGAATTGAAAATCTACTGAAAGATCACATGTAGTGGATGACAGATTTTTATCATTTAAGCATTAATATGATTACTTTATTGAATGCAAGTATTAATATTAACCTCGTATAAAAAAATCATATATATGAATGTATTTTAAACATTATATGTACATGTATTGTAATAGAGATGATATAACCAACCCCATATATTTGTTTTAAAAAAGTTTAAGTTTAATCATATTACCATAGCTAACTTATATAAGTAGTGATTCTTCTTTGTTTTCTGGAACAGATTAAATGAAATATTAATATTCAAAGCATATTTATAGAAATGTCATATACACTGAGAAGGAAATAGATAGAATATTTTTTCTTCATTTTAATAAATTAGGAAAACAGATATCATATTATCCCTAACAAAAAAAATACTATAGTAAACTATAGTTTACTATAGTTTACTATAGTTAACTTTAGTAAAACAAAGTGTCAAAGTTTTCGTCAAAGTTTTTCAAAGTTTCAAAGTTTTCGTCAAAGTGTCAAATTTTTCGTGAAAGTTTTTCAAGGTATCCAAGTTTTTGATAAAGTTTTTCAAAGTGTCAAAGATTTTGATAAAGTTTTTCAAAGTGTCAAATTTTTCGCCAAAGTTTTTCAAAGTGTCAAAGTTTTTGCCAAAGTTTTTTCAAAGTGTTAAAGTTATCACTATTGTAAATCAAAGTTTCAACTATACTAAACTATAGTTTTTTTTTTTTGTTAGGGATAGTTTGAATCTGGTGGTGATATTTTGATGGGACTGCATGTGACGAATACTTTTTTTCTTTTTCTCAGACAATTAACTTTAAAAAAAATTGCAACATTAAAAGGCAATGAAAGACAACAAAAAATTCTGTAGTTACAAATTGATATCCGAGAACTAAAATTGTTATATATATTTTTAAAGAAAGATTTAAAAGCACAATTCGATATTAAAATTGTTTTCTCATTAATACTTCCATTTTAAAAACAGAGGTAAGCTAAACTAAATAAACGTATTTTTTCCTCCTTCAATATTATTACACAGCTGTTCAGATTATCATCCTGCCCAGTTAAGAGTGTAAATAGTAGGTAGAGCTTTATCTTTTCAGGAAATTTTAGCTATGATACACAAAATAAACAGTGTTTCAAACGTACTGTAACAATGATTTGATTTTTGTGTTCTTTTACCATCGATTGTATTAAACTACATCAAGGATTACTTTAACATGATTTATTGAGTTTTTTAAATGCACTCTACAAAGCAAGAAATAAAGAAATCACTGGTCCCAGGATCATATATAGAATCTTAAAAACTTGTTAAAGGAAACTCTATATTCACATATGACAGCAGATTGATGATACAAAATTGGAAAGCATTTTCATTTTGGGCTGCTTAACCTCTACAAAAATTCAGCATCTAAGACATTTTTTGACTTAAGCTAAGATGTTTCATGTTTCCGGGGCCTGGTTTTCTTTCTCATTTTTTTCTTATCCTCAAACTCTTTTTTTTCTGTTAAGCGAAAGGTCCCACATATTATATTAATTGACAAGGCTATGGTTTTGCAGACAAATTGACAGACAGGCAGAGATAAAGAAAAACAGACAGGCAGACAGGATGCATATTTTAACAATACACACAGTATACAAGATCAAAGTCCATAAAATAATACAAAACAGAAGCAAAGCAAACATTGACCTCCAACAAATCAGAGGTGAGATCAGGTGCCATAGGAGAGTGAGAATCCCCTGCTGACCGGTCACACCTACCATGTGCTCGATCTTTGTTATGATCAGGAAATAACGGAAAAATCCGTCGTCAATTCCGTATATATATAATGGGATAACAATAAGTATAAAAAATTCAGTCAGCATTTTACTCAATGCTAAATTGTATTTGCTGACAAGGTCATTTGCATCGAACAAATAACTTTTGATATGATGACCTTAAAGGAGACTTGATATTCCTATTTCGCCAACTGGTTTCTCAATAATTTACCTCGTTATAGAAATAGTTCAAACGTAGAGCATACTCGTGCAAATCGATTCAACTAGGATATATAAACTCCGTATGTAGTGATGAAGGTACATTGCTGCATAGGTAAGAGAAGTTGAGGTAAAAAGTTAAAGTCAAATATATCAGCATGTAAGCAAAAAATCATTATTTTTTTTGAAAGGTATAGTTTCATTATTGCAATGCTTATGTACTCTTTGAGAACTTGTTTGCACTTACCGTTGCAGTTATGTCATATATCTTTCCAAAAAATAATGATCAAATACATAAATAATAATTGAGAAAAAAATCTGCCGAAAAAGATGTGAATATAAAGGCCTTACAATAACTACAAACAAAGAGTAGTCAGCATAAATAAACCTCAGTCTTGCTTTTGAACGTCGTAATGCATTTTCTTAAAGAATTATTTTTGACGAAATGCCCAATCCTTAGTAGCTGATTTTAACCCTCAGTGCTGTTAACATGTTATGAAAGATTTCCATAAACCCTGTCATGATAGGTAAACAAAAAAAGAGAGCAGGGCACCAAGTACGTTCAAAAAGTTAAATATGCTGGATGCCTCTCATGGAATCATGGTATCAAAAATTGTAATCATCAAAGATCAGAAGGGATGAAAAATTCGTCAGACATATACTCAACAAAAAAAGAAACGCATATTGTTTTACTCGTCAAAGAAATTTTTAAAATGTACATAATACAACTCTTTTTTATGTCATTGGATACCTGTGTCCTACTTAAAGGACAACATGAGGTTTTAAAACCCAAGTGTTGAATTATCTCCCTTGATTTAACATGTTTATGAAAGTAGTGTTTCTCGTGATTTCTTCTAAATCAGATGTCTATTTCCATTGATATTTTGGATTTAGAGAAACTTTTAACACTTCTATTAAACCCATATTTAAGATTTGATTGAAGTGTTAATACTGCAATGCCACGCCCAAACAAAGATGAATACAACAAGGCTAACGATGATACTAACACTACGCAACAGGAAGTTGCAACTGTATTTGAAATAAATCAATGGGCTTTGCAACCTTAAAACTAACGTCTGAAGACCACTATCTGACCATCCGCCGGTAACCACAACCAGGCAGGACTGTCAGACACCCCCCCC
>PRKT01000741.1:166505-179732 GCA_003671525.1 Saccostrea glomerata
CCCCCCCCCCCCCCCCCTTCATCACCTCATGCGATTCATAACTTGCTGTTAAAACTGCTGCTACAATTGCTGGATGAAAAAATCAGCATAAAAATGCATAAATTGTTCACAAGAGACTAAAATGAGATGATATTTCCCCACGATATCCGTACATTGGAAACCCACTAGCATTGAGATTTTGCACAGTACATAGTGTTATGCCCCTTGAATTTGGGGGCAATGAAAATGAACTCAACTTGACTTTTCAATTTGCAACATTGATTTTTATCACAACACACTCTAAAATCGCTTAAATAATACAAGGTTTAAACTGAAAAATTAAAATTTCATACTAATCTGATTATGCGTTTCTTTTTTTGTTCAGTATATATAAAAAAGTGAAGTTTCACTTTAATATGTGACCAAGCATTCCGAGCTAAGAGGGAAAAAATGAAAGGGCTACAACAACAAATAATATGTGCAAAATCACACTGTGTTTTGTAATTAAAACAAGCTTTTTTAAAAAAGCTTTTTGAATCTTTATCTTTGTCTAGTACATGTAATAACTATTTCAATTACTTACATTAGAAAATCAGCAATTAAAATAATCATTTTCATTGATATTTAATCGCAAAAAGCAACTTGAAAATTCAAATTCAGGATAAGACTAGCCCTAGGCCTGAGATTCGAACATGTATGAACGTGTCATTAAAATCACTTCATAGCTTTTGGTTTAGTTACATATCCATGTCGGAGAGCTTCAATAAAAGTTTAAATGTAATTACATGCATTTCATTTTGATAAATTATCAGTCAGTGATATTATTTTTAAGTAGGGATGTCAACGAGTACCCGGTTAACCGGGTACTCGATCGAACGTCCGAGTATCGAATACTAAAATCGGTACTCGGTTACTTGGATGTGTTTTTTTTAAATATTTCTATGTTTATTTATTAATGCATTAAACATGTTAAACAATCTGTTTTAAAACTTAAAATACTCATTGCACTTGTACGTATTTAACTATACATGATGTTATATGTGGATTTCAATAAGTACAGACAAGATCTATCTCAGAAAATTAAAAATTTGCGAACAAATAACACGAAGGAATACTGGAAAATATTGAATAGCCAAAATAAAAATGACACATGTACAGCTGATTTAAACAATCTGTATAATTTCTTCAAAAATATCAATGAAGTCGATGTAGAGGAAACAGATTCAATTACATGTAATATCACTGAACAAAGTAGATATAATGAAACACTTGATTGTCCAATTACGCAAGATGAAATTTTGTCGGCAGTAAAAGACCTAAAAAACAACAAATCTCCTGGAAGCGATCACATTCTTAACGAACATATTAGTACCACTATTTCATTGTTCTTGTCTCTGTACGAGAAATTGTTCAATCTTATCTTTGACTCTGGGATAGTACCGGAAGAATGGCTTGTAGGCATTGTTAAACCTATTTATAAAAATAAAGGAGATCCAACACAACCTGAGAACTACCGCCCGATCACATTATTGAGCTGCTTAGGGAAACTTTTTACGAGTATTTTAAAAAAACGATTAGAAATTTATGCAGAAAATATCAGTCTGATTAATGAGAGTCAAACAGGTTTCAGAAAGGGGTATTCTACTTTAGACAATATATTGATTTTGCATTTTCTGTCACAAGCCCTTATAAATAGCAAACAAAAGTTATACTGTGCATTCATCGATTTTAAACAGGCTTTTGATACGGTATGGAGAGGCGGCCTTTGGTACAAATTATTTTCAAACGGTGTTAGTGGGAAGTGTTTCAACTATATTAGAAATATGTATGCATGCATAAAATCAAGAATTAATGTGAATGGTGTGTCTTCTGAATTTTTCAACTGCAATGTCGGGGTTAGACAAGGTGAAAACCTTTCACCTTTTTTATTTTCATTGTATATCAACGACTTAGAAAATTACCTTACAGAAAGGAATGTTAACGGTTTAGAGAATTTTTCTAAAGAGATTGAAGATGATCTTAACATTTTTATCAAACTGTTTATTTTATTTTATGCTGATGATACGGTTATTATGGCTGAAACCGCAAATGATTTACAACATGCATTAAATGAATTTTCTGTATATTGCAAAACGTGGAAACTCCATGTTAATGTTAAGAAAACAAAAATTGTCATATTTTCAAAAGGACGACCACCCAAACATACATTTAAATACAATGACGATGTTTTAGAAACTGTAAAAGACTTCAATTACCTTGGTATTATATTCTCAAGATCAGGGTCATTTTCAAAGGCCAAGAAACACTTATGTAATCAAGCACAAAAGGCAATGTATGGCATTATTAGAAAAATTCGTTTATATAATCTATCTCTGGACTGTCAGTTAGATCTGTTTGATAAAGTTGTCGTTCCTGTTTTATTATATGGATGTGAAATATGGGGATTTGAAAATATAGATATTATTGAACGTCTACACTTAAGATTTTTAAAATATATTCTAAACTTAAAATCTAGTACACCGAGTTTTATGGTATACGGGGAAACTGGACGTTACCCGATGTATGTGCGCATTTATACAAGAATGATATCTTACTGGGGAAAAATGATACATGGAAATGAGAATAAGATCTGTAGAATTATTTATTTACATCTTTATAATAAATACACTAAAAATGGGATTAGTAATCCATGGATATCTTTCATACATAATATTCTTAATACAACGGGTCTCTGTAATATTTGGACTAATCAAAATTTTCATAGTGTTAAATGGATTGCAACCACAATTAACCAAAAGCTCAAAGATCAGTTTTTACAGAAATGGTATAGTGATTTGAATAATTCCAGTAAAGGTATTACATATAGAATTTTTAAAACAAAGTTTGAATGTGAAAAATATTTAACTATTTTACCAAGAAAATTTAGAAATATCTTTTCAAAATTTAGGACAAGTAACCATCGTCTTCCAATAGAGATGGGTAGATGGAATAATGTTGAAGAAATGAAAGAAAATGCAATCTATGTAATAATAACCAGATAGGAGACGATTTCCATTATTTACTGGAATGTAATGCATTATATAAGATTCGAAAAGATTTTTTGTTGCAGAAATATTATGTTCACCCAAATATAATAAAATTCTGTAATTTGATGACAAGTACAGATCCAGCATTTTTACGAAAATTGTGTATATTTATTACAAAGATTTTTGACACTGTCTGTCCTCCTGTAATCTCTGCTCGTCCATAATTATTGTAAATATGTATATATGTACCTCTTGTACCATTGTATGGTTTTTTGAGAGAATAAATGAATGAGAATAAAATATATATATACTAAGCCTAGCTGTTACAAAAAAAATTACATTTGCTGATGTCTTACCTTACATGACAATACTAATCAAAGATAATTACTGTATTTTATTTTAATACACTGCACGTGATGAAAGAAATACTCATTTGACCCACAGGCCTTTAGATCACTTAGAAAAAAAATTGAGGTGTTAAAAAAAAATAAAGGTATGGAACTCTTTTCATAGGGTACCTACTTTCCCCAATAAAATTCTTTTAAGTTGAATGCTTTACAAATTTACTTTTTATCCATATCTATCCATATATAAACAATCTTCATTATACCCCCCGCTTGAAAAGCGGGAGGGTATATAGTAATCGTTAATTCCGTCCGTCTGTCCGTCCGTCCGTCTGTACGTCCGTCCGTCCGTCTGTCCGTCCGTCTGTTACGCTTTGGGGTACCCATCTCTTATCCGCAACTCCTCTCATACCACTGAATGAAATTTGATGAAACTTTCACATAATCTTTATTACATATCGCCATTGTGCACCTCCTATTTTACTTTTTGATCCGACACATATTTTGGGTTTCCCGGCCACAGGAAAACATGGACTTTTTCACCAGTTATAACCATATGGGATGCGGGGGGTATCATTTAGTGAGCTCATCGCTCACAGTACCTCTAGTTCCTTCAAATTTCATTCCGTAATTCCTTATACTTCTTAAAATATTATGAAATCAATTCCAAAATTGACCTAAATTTTTTTTAATTGATATCAGCTTGCCAATGGGCCCAACACTAATTGTTAAGCGGGAACGACAGGACAAATTTTCTCGAAAGTCTATTCTAAACTCAATGAATATTTGCTCATTTGAATTTGAGATTTACATGATTTTTCTTTGGTTGGATCATATGATCTTACTAAGTCACAAACAAAATGTTAGCGGTCTAATTGTTTTGAATATAGAAAGGTATATAATCATGATACATGTAATGCATTACGGGAAAAAATTGTTCAACCATAATAGCTTCTTTTACATTCATAATCAAAATGGCGGTGTAGTTGTTGATCCAGATTTTAACTTATTAATTTAAACTTTTATCAGCACTGGCTAATTTGAGGGGGGGGGGGGGGGGGGAGGGGGGCAGGTTCGCCCTTTTTGTGTCCAAAATATACATAAGATTTCATAATTCATTTTTTGTGTGAGGCTGTAGGCCCCTACCCTGAATCACCTTTTCAAGATTCCTGTATCCGCCACTGTTAATGCTTTATAAAATATAAGCACATGCACAAGACCCTGTCGAAATATAGCATAGGAAAGAGAAAACTGCCATCAACGTAATTAACTTAAAGCACATACAATATCAAATCTACATTTACACACTTTTATATAGCTTATCCAAAGAAATAACGCCTACATGTTTTTAAATACAGGTAAGTAATAACATTTAACATAAAATTAAGCATTTATAAATTATCTGAAAAAAGAGTCCTAATTAGCCAACTCTGAACTTAGGCTGTTTTAGGAATACAGTGTTGTGCCATTATAGTGATCGTCAAAAGTCACGTGCAATGCGTTTATTTCTGCGTTTTGTTTTAAAAAACTTTATCTGCATACTAAAAATAAACAATTACTTTTGTAAATGTTAAAATAAATTTGATTTTTGGGTTTTTTGTGAATTCTTAATTGGATCCACGCCTCGGCTGCAGAGGATATTTACACACGCGCTGACCTAGTTAGATGATTCTATCTTGTTAATTCTTACCATCATTTACGTAATGGCCAAGAAGACTACCGGAGAATATATACTCAACAAAAAAAGAAACGCATATTGTTTTACTCGTAAAAGAAATTTTTAAAATGTACATGAAACAACTATTTTTAATATCATTGGATACCTGTGACCTATTTAAAGGACAACATGGGGTTTTAAAACCCAAGTGTTGAATTATCTCCCTTGATTAAACATGTTTATGAAAGTAGTGTTTTTCATGATTTCTTCTAAATCAAATGTCTATTTTCATTGATATTTTGGATTTAGAGAAACTTTTAACACTTCTATTAAACCCATATTTAAGATTTGATTGCAGTGTTAATACTGCAATGCCACGTCCAAACAAAGATGAATACAACCAGGCTAACGATGAAACTAAATGGAGCTACGCAACAGGAAGTTGCAACTGTATTTGAAGTAAACAAATGGGCTTTGCAACCTAAAAACTAACGTTTGAAAAGACCACTATCTGGCCATCCGCAGGTAACCACAACCAGGCAGGACCGTCAGACACCCCCCCCCCCCCCCCCCCCCCCCCCCTTCATCACCTCATGCGATTCAGAACTTGCTGCTATAATTGCTGGATGAAAAAATCAGCATAAAAATGCATAAATTGTTTGCGTGAGACTAAAATGTGATGATATTCCCACACGATATCCGTACATTGGAAACCGACTAACATTGAGTCAATATTGTTATGCCCCTTGAATTTGGGGGCAATAAAATTGACCTCAACTTGCCTTCCAATTTGCAACATTGATTTTTATCACAACACACTCTAAAATCGCTGACATAATACAGGGTTTAAACTGAAAACTTAGAATTTCAAATTATTCTGATTATGCGTTTCTTTTTTTGTTCAGTATATAAGAACGTCAGTGTATATTTTGAAGACTCCGCAATCCAGTCGATTGTGTGTGTCTAACTCTCTCTGATTTCTGTGCAGCTTGTTTTCTTTATCGATAGAAATAAAGTAGATCGCCAACTCGGTGACCTCGCACTTTTTGTATGGAGAGCAGTGGATTCAGCCGAGGATTGCCGACTGTTAAATGGCAGCTTAAATTACACTGGGACTTCACATCCGAAAATCAAACTTAATGTGTGTCATCTCTCTAGAGAGATGACAATAAGAATCGTACTTCTTTTCTAAATTTTTCTTGGCTTTCAAATAGGCCAAAACCGAAGTAGATCGCACACTTCTAAGGTAGTTCTTCAAAAAGAAAACTAGTTTACAGGCTACTTGGAACTCATTGTGTAGATTCTCACTTGAAATATTGTAAAACATCGAGGATTCCCGAAAGATTAATGGAGGCTTACACTAGGACTTCACTTCCGGCATACAATCTTAATGTGTCATCTCCCGAGGGAGATGACAATTATAATTATATCTACATGTATCTATCTATTTTTATCTCCAGCTTTATGTCCCTGAAATTCTTTGAAATATTTTCACTTTAAATTTTGTAGAAATACGTACAAGTTTATTATTATATGAACTATATAAGTGTACCTGGTATTTACAGATCAGTTTTTTTTCTAAGTTTTACCGACAAATGACTTCATGCAATTTAAGATATGCAGAAATTGCGACAAAATAAACCCTCAAAACTTTTTTTTAATTGTCAACATCTGATATTTATCTTTATAAATACGAAAATAGTCCCATCCACATAATCTGCAGTAAATCGGTTTTGTTATTATAATATTTTTGAAAGATCATAAATATTCATGTATGATTATATCAGCTGTATTCCTATATAAATATATGTACAACACAATAAATGCAAATTACTTTTTAATGAATATTTACAAGCCCTTTGATTGAAATAATTTAGTAAAATAAAAAACCAAAAATAGATCTAAAATAACAACACAAACTCTATTTTTTTTTTTTACAATTTGACAGGTCGACAGGACGACAGGTAGACAGTTTTTTATAACTCAATGTATATTTATTTAGCTATATTACTACAAGTATCATCTTAAGGCTGGGTGTGTGTGTGGGGGGGGGGGGGGGTCATCCATATCATACATATGTAAGATACATGTACATTGAATGCCTAAAAGAGTAAATTTCCATTCTCTTTTCACATTTGCAATGATAACAGTTAGATGTATACATCTCCATTTGACAATCCAAACCTATGACGAGATGTTGACATGTTGAATTACATATTTAAATAAACACGTCTACCTGTCAACCCGTCGACCTGTCTTCATGTACCTGTCGACCTGTCTACATGTCGACCTGTCTATATGTTGACCTGTCAACCTGTCAACCTGTGGACCTGTCTGCCTGTCGACCTGTCAACCTGTCGACCTGTTAAAAAACATAGTAACATTTATTTGAACAGATAATCTTTTAAATTAATTTATAGGCAAGATTAAATATCTTGTTTTGTACATTTATAATATACATGTATTTGATATAATAATTGGTCGACGACAAAGAATGCAATAAAGAATGCAATCGGTTGGTATAATTCACCAAACAGCTCTAAATATTCATTAAAAGAGCATACATTCAATTCATATACAAAATATGCTAATTTAAATTTTTTTTTCATATATAAATATTGATAAATATGAAAAAATATATATTTTTACGAGGAAAAAAATGGAACTATTTTCGTCTTATGATGTACTTGAGCCATAATTTCTTGAATATCCGTACGGTTATAAAGAAGCCCAGCCCTCTGTTTTACTGACTGGAAACAAAGAATGTATTTTGATTTTTAAAGGAAATCGTTTTGTATAAGCGATTACAAGAAATTTCTTTGTATAAATGTTTAAATCCCAAAGGAACATTGTCTAGTTCCTTTTACTGTCCTTTGCGAGTCCTTTTCTGACTTAGTCAGTTTTCTATAGATCCGTCATTACTCATAGGCGTCGGAAGCAGGGGAAGGGGATGGAGAAAATTCATGTAGTAAAGTTAAGGCATTGAAGATTGGGCCGTAGGTTTTGTCCCTTCCCCCATCTTTTAACAGGCACGTTTCAGATAACGACAATCTCAGCACAAAGAGTCCAACAGATAACGACAATATCAGCACAAAGAGTCCAACAGATAACAACAATCTCAGCACAAAGACTTCAACAGATAACGACAATCTCAGCACAAAGAGTCCAACAGATAACGACAATCTCAACACAAAGAGTCCATCAGATAACGACAATCTCAGCACAAAGAGTCCATCAGATAACGACAATCTCAACACAAAGAGTCCATCAGATAACGACAATCTCAGCACAAAGAGTCCATCAGATAACGACAATCTCAGCACAAAGAGTCCATCAGATAACGACAATCTCAACACAAAGAGTCCAACAGATAACGACAATCTCAACACAAAGAGTCCAACAGATAACGACAATCTCAACACACCGGTTCCCGGTTTTTTTACTTAGTTAAGAGATAGATAGTACAATAATTTGACTTAATTTGTGTGAGAAAAAAACCAGACATATTTTTAAAAGGCATTTAAACTGACTGAATGAAAAACGTTTCTGGTTAGATTAAGCTAATTGTTAATTATTGTATGTTTTGAATATCCATTAAAATTTTGAATTTCTGACAACATAATTTATCTTTTATCTTTAAATTTTTATCTATTCAACCTATATGACAGCTTTTTGGTTAGTTTAACAGGGAAATTTAATACCTCATGTGGAATAACAGTCTAAATGGATATAGATGTCCATTTAAATGCCAAATATTAAACTTTATATATACAGTACATGATGCATGTATTGTGCATGTATTCATTAAAAAAACTCAGAGGATAGCTTCGAATAAAGTACCGTCAAGCCATTATCTCTTGCTGTTCATTGCTATGTACAAATGTTATTCTGCAATTTGTGTGGTAGCTTAGGTCATGAGCACGGGCCTGGAAGCAGTTGCGGTTGCGGAGAAATAGTGAAAATAAGCTTGATTTGCATGAAATTTGAGATTGTCTCTGTGCCATCTTTAGGGCCAATTATGTAAGTTGTACAATCATGTTTTATTCCTAAAAGCTTCAAATTCCTAAAGGGACTACATCATATTATTATTGCATGTATAGGGAATTTAAAATTTTTGAATGCACATTTTAAAAGCAGCTAAATATTAATAAAACCGTCAGTCAAACGTACGTTTTGATTGCAAAAAAAATAAATAAATAAATAACTATCCTCTGCACCTCCGATGTTTTGCTCTTGATCAGCTTCAATGATGGAGAGTCTTTTTTTTTCGTTTTTCTTTTCATTACTATTTATTTCATTATTTAATTAGTTTCAATTCTACTCGCATTTATTTCTTTGAAAAAAGTCTAAATTCTATTTAACGGTACCATGAAAGTAGACTTCGTGAGAGACCCTTGAAAGTGGGCCATATTGCTGTTGCTCCCCGGGCTCTGCATGATAACCAGACGTCGATAATAAAAATGCATGTCTCCAAATTCTCAAGGTAATGTGTATTTGCGAACATTCATTCCCCATCTTAAAATTTATCATATTATTTAGGGAAAATAAGCAAGACTTCTATATTTTTAACAAATACATTTTTGGATGAAAAATTAAAAGTATCCAGTTTAAAACAAATTAAATTATTTTTACATTTAAATAATGTGCAGTGCACGAAGTTTATCTTATCATTGCAAGACACCATAAATCACTTCTTTTTTCATACATGGTGATTCAAATAAACATGAGTATCCTTCAACTTAACATTTACTGTATTTTACTGTTTTCTAACTACATAAGAAACTGGTTACAGTTTTTGATGGAATTAAAATAAATTAAAAAGGCTGTTTCCGTTCTGCATGACAAATTCATTACAAGACGCTGATTCGGGGATTTTTTCCTAAAGGAACCAACCTATAAAAACAATAATTCTTACCCAAACGTAAAATTGCTTTAAAAAGTGTCCGTATGTTGGTGGGAGGTCAAGGTCAGAGACGTATGATCTATTTTGAAAGGGGAGGGGGCAGCCAGAGATTAAAAAAAATAATCAACTACATGAAAATAAAAACTTGACAGGTAAAATAAAAAAAAACAACAACAAAAAATTGCCAAAACTCGAAAATCCTATTCCGTTGGGGAGTTGGGGTTGGTAGGTTCAACTTCTTTCAGTACCATATTTTTTCTACATATCATACTACATTAAGCTTATTTTACCTCACTCTATAACCAAAAAGTGGGGAGGGGGGCTTTCAATAGCACAGACATTTTACATTTTAAATAGTAAAAGATTATGTTTAAAATGAGTGGGGGGAAGTCCCCCCCCCCCGCTGCATCCTGTATGGACCTGCCCTTCTGTATCCTGACAGATCCTCACTGTATCCACTTCCTGGGTATCTCTGATAGTACATCCCATTTCCTGGATCTGTGTATGGAAGGTAGTATGCACTATTTTGGGTTCTATAGTGGTACTGATTTCTAAGATAGTAGTTTTGTTGGTGATAGTTCTGGGATCTGGGATATTCAACTCTAGTGGGCATCCTACCCCCACACAAAATATTCTTCTGTGGATGATTTTGATTAAAATCAATACCTCCATGTATTTTCCTTGCTGAATGAGCAGAGTGTTTCATTTTTTGTGACTGTTCATAGTTTGAATTCAGATCTTCATTGTTCCCATTTTTAATACGTGACTTTCCATGTTTGTTCCTGTGTTTTTCACTCTTTGCAACACCATTCCTTCTTTTGCAACAGAACACAACAATCACAATAATTACTATCAATGAGATTCCTCCAACTGCACACACAGTACTAATAATGATGATCATTTCCTCGGTCAATCCAGGTGAAGAAATTACTACCGGAACTGTTGTCAATGAGGTTTCTGACTTTGTATTAACTGATTCTGTACTGCCAGGCAGAGTATTACCTTCTTTTGTAGATTCAGATAGTGAAACTGAAACTGACTGTGTATAAGGTAATACTGACTCTGTTGACCATTTACTTGAAGTTTCTGAATTAGTAGTTGTACCAAAATCTGTTGACAAATTTATTGTTGTTGACTCAGTTGTTGAACCTATAATGTAGACAGGAAGGAAAGTAGTTGGTGAAAAAATAACACTAACACACTACAGAATATACTTTTATTGTTTTCCTTCTGAAACAGCATATCATTCAGTAGAAAATATTTGAATTGAATTAATTTCAATATTGATGTACCAAGTGTTTGTTTTATGTCCTTCACAAAGTGATAAATTCAAACTGATATTATTCCATCTCTTAGAAATTTCCAATAGTCTGACACTATGAAACACTATTAACCCTTATTTTTTATAATTAAAAACTTCTATCAATGTAATAGCTCAAGTTTAAGTTTTAAATAGTACATGTATCTTGGAAATACCCCTCACCATGGGGCCCTGAAATCAACTATTTTGGAAGAGGCACTTTTCTTCATCATAAATATGTTCTTAGATTATAAGCATAATACCCATGTGCAAAGGAAAAGATTTCCACAGAATATATGCATTTTTTACCATGAATTCATTAGAGCCACGCCCTAACACCAGAACCTTTGACCCAGATCAGGCCCTGAAATTCAAAAATTTGGAAGAGGCATCCTTCCTCATCATGACTATGTACATAGTTCATTGGCTTAATACCCAGGAGCAGAGGAGGTTTTTAAATAATTAATGCATTTTCAATATGTAATCAATAGAGCCCCACCCTAACATTTGAACCCCCGACCCAGGGGCCATTAAATTCATAATTCTGGAAGAGACAGCCTTATTAACATGTGCAACCTCTGCAAAGAAAATGAACAGAAACTGCTGCACTATAGTAGCAAATCATTGGAACTCCTGCAAGATGAATTTTATTTATGAATACATGTATATATTAGGGATGTCAAATGGTCAATTTTTAATACTCGGTTACTCGTACGTTTTTCCGATCGAGTACCCGGGTACTCGGTAAAAGTCTAAATAAATATAAACAAGTTAATTGATAACTGTAAAACATTGTAGACTCTTGAAGAAATAAAACCATGTGGTCTGATGGGTGGTTTACCTGTAAATGTATTGTAACAATTAGGACCACTTTGTGCCCGACGAAATTTAACATTTTTTTAAAGTTCACTTTATTTATAAGATAAATACGAGAAATAAAATCATAAATGGTTCACAGTGGTTTTGTTTAAAAAAAGTAATCTGTTCCCTAATTGTAATGTAACTCTTTGATGCGTTTGACGTCCGAGTGATAGGTTGTCAGAGCTACATGTACAGTATCAATTTGATCAAGTTCTCCTATAACAGAGTGGATTTCGATCTTCATACACTTTTCTATCCTAGATTTCATAAAATTACGAGACGGTATGTTGAGATAGACATAAGATTTTTAAAGCCTTTGCATTCAACCATTTGCATTAATTGGCACGTAATCAAACGCATCCATATCAACAATTGCATATGTGCAATATCGTCTGTCTCTTTCCATGAGAATTTACGGCTTCTAAAAAATTAATAAAATCATCTAATTTATTTAAACATAATAGACCTTACATGATGTTCAATGAAAACAAATAATTAGAGCAAACTAAACATAAGGATAGAAAACAGCAGAAGGTGAGAAAAGCCAGGTAGGCAGCAGGTACTTGGTCACGGTAATTTACTGTATAAACACTGCCACAGGCGATAACGGTCATTTAGAGGCGTAGGAAACCCTAATTACTGTATATACAAGTGCAATGAACATTTTACGTTTTAAAACCGATTTTTTAATGCCTTAATAAATAAGCTTTGAAATATTTAAAAATATACATCCGAGTAACCGAGTACCAATTTTAGTATTCGATACTCGGACGTTAGATCGAGTACCCGGTTAACCGGGTACTTGTTGACATCCCTAGAATATATTCATAAAATGTAGTTCATGAACAAATGATGAATATTGGTAATTTTCAGTTTCAAAGACAGAAAAAACGTAATAGGTCAAGGTAATTTATGAATGTTCATGAATTTTCATGAAGACTTAAATAATTGCCACAAACATTATCGCTAGAAAACACTCATTACTCCCTATAATACAACTTTTGCATGTAGATGCAATTGTTGAAAAGCCCCTGGTATAATTAACAAGAGGCCCATGGGCCACATCACTCACCTGAGCACATGTGCTAGTTAAAAAAACACAATTCAGCTCAGTATTAAAAAGTTAACTTGTTGGGGGGGGGGGGGGGGGGGGGGGG
>PRKT01000741.1:206911-246161 GCA_003671525.1 Saccostrea glomerata
CCTTGGGTCATGGGCAATCTTTGTGTGAAATGAGAACCTACAAAGTTTATCCACAAAAGATATGTATCAAACATGAATTATGAAATTTTTCTTCCAGTGACCTTGAACTTCCCCAAATGACCTTGGGTCAAGGTAATGACGCACCCTTGGGTCATGGACAATCTTTGTGTGAAATGAGAACCTACCAAGTTTATCCATAAGAAAGATATGGACCGGACACAAATTATGAATTTTTTCTTCCAGTGACCTTGAACTTCCCCAAATGACCTTGGGTGAAGGTCATGGCACACCCTTAGGTCATGAGCAATCTTAGTGTGGAGTAGTAGATTCTAATGTCCCTCTGTAAGAAAGATATGGACCGGACACGATTGCACAGACAGACAGACAGACAGACGGACAGACAAGGTGATTCCTATATACCCCCCCAAACTTCGTTTGAGTGGGGTATAATTAAGTTGAGTATGACAATCATCATTTGTTTATATATACTCAAACTAATTAGTTCATTCATTACAACCTACCCTATACAATGAACAAAAAAAAAATTGTGCCTTACATTTTCAGGGGGTACATCACTCTGATGTAGAATATAGAAAAATATTGTGGATAGAATACTTCTTTTTGTGGTTATATTATCACAAATACATATCACACAAAATTTACAATGTTTTCTTACTGATCATCCCTACCACATTTTTCTCTGGCAGAATATTATAAACGGTTTTATAACAGTAAATGCTAAAATTGTCACTGAAAGCAGACAAGTTCTCTCGATTACAAGTATTCATATATCATATGATGACTCTGAACTATAAAAAATTGAATGTCTACAATCCTAGGGCTAATTGTTACAGTTGAAGACATGAAACATTAAACTGTTCTCTGGCTAACTAGAAAAAGTACACATCTACCCTTTGTCCATTAAGGGTGCACCACTGGCGAGAGGGTACAGTTACATAAATGAGTGCATAAGAAATATGTATGGACAAAATTGCATGAAACTAAGGGAAATATTGCCGAAAGTGTTGTTCATTATAACTATGCTTAATTTAGTCATATGCAAGGTCATGTGTTTTCCGACTGCTTCCGGTTTGACGGAAGTGACGACGCCAGACGTATTTTGATGAACCCGATAGATGGAGCTTGACATTTTGAACATCTTTGCCTCTTTGATGTATTACAAATTCTCAATACGTTTTGAGATATAAAGAAAAAACTTTCGGCCCCTCTAGGCCCTTAATTTTAGGGGCCAGCCCTTTTTACGAGATAACATTTGAAAGATCTTGGAATTCTACACTTCTTTTGTTCTATATGTTTTAACAAAATATTTCCAGGTAAAAAGTTATTGTAGAAAAGGTGTAAGAAAATTTGAAATTCGCGATACGTCTATTTTCGGGCCATAGCGAGCGCCGACGTGCGGCACTTCCGATAAAAAATTATACATGTCTATAGACTCTGGTCTATCATACCTGAAATTATCATGTTTCTATCTTAAGTCATTAATGAGAAAGTGTGGAGACAACCTGACCCTTCAAAAATAATAAAATCTACAATATCTCTAAACCGGAAGTGACGTCATCAAATTAGAAAAAAATGCATAAGGTTCAAGTAATGTTACATAAGTCCTGAAAGTTTCATGGAAATCCATCGAGTCATTTTCTAAAATCGCGTGCACAAAATCGATAAGAAAAAAAAGAATAATAACTAGAGCAAAGCTCTTTGCAAAACAACGAGTAGGTCTTCCGTCCTGTTTGACCGGAAGTAGCTTTCATTTTTAACAAAAATGAGAAATAACGCACCAAAATGGTCTGAATCCTCTAAAGCTATGTTAATTAATGCAAAAATAAGCAATTTTTTTGGTACTTCCAGTTTGACCAGAAGTGACGACGACGGACGGAAAATTAATTTTTATGCTTCCAGAGACATGTTACCCAAAAACTTGTCAAGAACGGCAAAAATACGCGTTTTCGAATACTTTCGGTTTGGCCGGAAGTGACGACACCGGCGGTATTTTGACGACCCCAATAGATTAAGCTTGACATTTTGAACAACTTTTATTCTTTGACGTATTACAAATTCTCAAAACGTTTTGAGATATAAGGAAAAAAACTTTCGGCCCCTCTAGGCCCTTAGTTTTAGGGGCCAGCCCCTTATCGTTGATATCCGTTGAAAGATCGTGACATTCTTAACAACTTTTGTTCTATATGTTTTGATAAAATATTTACAGGTAAAAAGATACTGTTGAAAAAGTGTTTAAAATTTTCAAATTCATGATAAACTATTTTTCGGACCATAGCGACCGCCGACGTACGGCGTTTCCGGAAAATGCCAAATACAAAAGGCACATCTACAGACATAGGTCTATCATGCCTGAAAGTTTCATGTTTTTATCTCGACTCATTTTTCAGAAAAACTCTGGACAACACAACCCTTTAAAATTCATAAAATCAGCAATATCTCAGACCGGAAGTGACGTCATCAAAAAAGAAAAAAAAACGCATAAGGTTCAAGTGATGATACACGAGTCCTAAAAGTTTCATGAAAATCCATCAAGTCGTTTTCGAGAAATCGCTTGCACAAAATCGGTAAGAAAAAAAACAATAACTAGAGCCGAGCTCGTTGCAAAGCAACGATTAGGTCTTCTGTCCAGTTTTGACCGGAAGTGCATCTGTAACTTTCATTTAAAAAAAAAATGAGTAATGAAGTTCAACAAGAGGCCCATGGGCCACATCGCTCAACTGAGAAGCTTTGACCATTCTGTTCTTTACCAGATTTCCCCCTTTCAATACATATTGTGACCTCGATCACCCTACCCCACTGATCATGATTTAGACATTTTGAAATCTACAATACCCCAGGATGCTTCGATGTGCACATAAATTTCAGCTTTTCTGGCCCAGTGGTTCTTGAGAAGAAGTCGAAAATGTGAAAAGTTTACAGACGGAAAGACAGACGGATGGACGACGGACAAAATGTGATCAGAAAAGTTTACTTGAGCCTTCGGCTCAGGTGAGCTAAAAATAGTTTAATCCTCCAGATCTATATTAATTATTGCAATTTTAAGCCATTTTTGGCTACTTCCGGTTTGACCGGAAGTGACGACGACGGACAGAAAATTAAGATTTAAGCTTCCAGAGATATATGTTACCCAAAAACCTGTGAAGAAGGGCAAAAATATGCAATTTTGACTACTTCCGGTTTGACCGGAAGTGACGTCGCCGGACGTATTTTGACGAAATCATTAGGTAAAGCTTGACATTTTGAACAACTTTGCTTCTTTGACGTATTACAAATTCTCAATACTTTTTGAGATCTAAAGGAAAAACTTTTGGCCCTTTTTGGCCCTTAATTATAGGGGCAAGCCCCTTATCGTTGATATCTTTCGAAAGATCGTGACATTCTCTTCAATTTTTGTTCTATATGTTTTTACAAAATGTTGACATGTAAAAAGATATTGCAGAAAAGGTGTCAAAAATTTAAGTCCCTGATAGAACTTTTTTCGAGCCATAGCGAGCGCTGACGTGCGGCACTTCCGGAGAATAAGAGTGGTGTGTGACATAAGACCACACGTTGCTCTATCACCACTGAAAATCTTATGTTTCTGTCTAAAGGCATTTTAGTGAAAAATGATGGACAATGAGACCCCCTGAAAATCACTAAATCGCGGAAATCTCAAAACCGAAAGTGACGTCATTAAAATGAAAAATTATATATCAGCTTTGTTTGATGTTCTATCAGTCCTGAAAGTTTCATGAAAATCTATCCAGCCGTTTTCGAGAAATCGCGTGCACAAAATAGGTAAGAAAAAAAAAACCAAGAGGCCCACGGGCCTTATAGGTCACCTGAGTATTGTGCAACAACTTTCACACAATTAAATTTGGTTCGTGTTTTAAACCAGAGGCCATGAAATTCGCAATTCACAATTTTGAAAGAGGCACCATTGCTTATCATAATTATAGATTTAGCATGGTGTCTCTTTTTACTTAATACCCAGAGGTAGATCAGAGTAACATTAAGAGAAAATGCACTTTCACTTTATAACTTGTTGTGCACCTCATCCCAAAGGAACCACTGATCCTGGGGCCACATATTTCAAAATTTTGCAAATTTTATCATAAAATGGTTGATTAATACCAAAGAGCAGATTTCAAAGCATTAATTTATTTTCAGACTTTGTACCCCGCCCCCCTCACCCCCGACCCAGGAAGGGGGGGGGGCATAAACAATATCCATTTTGCTAGATGCACCTTTCTTCATCATAAATATATATACTTGGATCATTGGCATAAAACCCAGGAGCAAAGGAAAGATTTTCAAAGAATTAATGCATTTTCACTACATAATAAATAAAGGCCCACCCTTACACCAGAACCCTGACCCTGGGGCCCTAAAATTCACAAATTTGGAAGAGGCACTCTTGATCAACATAACTATTTACTTACATAGTCTATTTAATACCCAGAAGTAGAGAAGATTTTCAAAGAATAAATGCATTTTCATTATATAACCAATAGAGCCCCGCCCTAACACCAGAACCCCTGACCCTGGGGTCAAAAAATTCACAATTTTGGAGGAGGCACTCTTGCTCATCATAACTATGTGCTTGGTTAGTTTATTTAATACCCAGGAGCAGAGAAGAAGATTTTCAAAGAATTAATGCATTTTGACTATATATTCAATAGGGCCCCACCCTAACACCAGAATTCCTGACCCTGGGGCCACAAAATTCACAATTTTGGAAGAAGCATTCTTGATCAACATAACTATTTACTTAAATAGTTTATTTAAAACCCAGAAGTAGAGAAGAAGATTTTCAAAGAATAAATGCATTTTCACTATATAACCAATAAAAGCTCCGCCCAAACACCAGAACCCCTCACCCTGGGGTCATAAAATTCACAATTTTGGAAGAGGCACTCTTGCTCATCATAACTATGTGCTTGGTTAGTTTATTTAATACCCAGGAGCAGAGAAGAAGATTTTCAGAGAATTAATGCATTTTCACTATATGATCTATATAGCCCCACCCTAGCACTAGAACCCCTGACCCTGGGGCCATGAATTTCACAATTTTGGTAGAGGACTCAATGCTCATTACATTCATGCCAACAGTTTGCCTGCTTGATGTCCAGGAGTATAGAAGAAGATTTTTTAAAGATTGCACTAATTTTAGTGGTTTTGGCCCCACCCCTCAGGCCCTAGGGGGTAGGGATCATGAAATTCAAAATTTTTGTTCCCCTTCACCCATAGATGCTTTGTGCCAAATTTGGTTGAAATTGGTTGAGTGGTTGCAGAGAAGAAGCTGAAAATGTTCAAATGTTAACACGATGCACGACACACAACACACAACATACGACGCACGACAACGGACGAAAACGGATAGCAATAGGTCACCTGAGTAACTCAGGTGACCTAACAATAATAATGAAAACTAGATACGATCTCGTTGCGAGCAACGAGTGGGTCTTCCGTCCGATTCTTGATGAGATGAGATAAGACTTTGATTGAGATATTCATTCTAAAATAATGATTTTCCACAATCTGTAAAAAGACATTGAAAATTGAAGACTTAAAAAATCGGCTTTTGGCCTCTCACGGCCCCTAATTTTAGGAATCAGCCCTTTTTATTCATATCATCTTCAGGCTCTTAGGATTTTGATCACTTTTTGTTCAACAACTATTCAGAGATTCTGTTTCATTTTCAAATCATTTGCAAAAGAAATATTTAGGGGCCAGCCCTTCAACTGCATAATGGGGACGTTTAGCAAAAAATGAAAGGTTCCATATTGTTCAGAACATTATTTTGAACATCTTTTGTTCAATATTACTTATCAAAATATTTCCCACTTTTGAGACATAAAGCGTCAAAGATTTAGCATTTTGGCCCCTTGTGGCCCCTAATTGTGTAATATACATTAAAATCATTATATACAGTTGTAGATTGATGAGATAAAAATATTTGCTTCAGTGATGTATATCAAAATATTTCTTGCTAGAGGCATCGATTGAAGACTTTTGGCCCCTCTCAGCCCCTAATTTTAGTGCCCAGCCCCTTTTTCTGGATTTTATCTTTAAGCTCTCAAGGTTTTGAACTTTTTAAATTAAACAACTATTCAGAGATTCATTTTCGTTTTCGAGATATAAGCAAAAGAAATATTTAGGGGCCGATCCTTTTACTCCTAAATGGGGATGTTTAGCAAAAAACGAAAGGTTGCATATTGTTCAGAATATTATTTTGAACATCTTTTGTTCAATATTATTTATCAAAATTTTTCTCACTTTCGAGATATAAAGCGTCAAAGATTTAGCATTCTGGCCCCTTGTGGCCCCTAATTATGTACCATACAACAAGAATATCATTATATATAGTTGTAGATTGTTGAGATAAACATTTTTGCTTCAGTAATGTATAACAAAATATTGACTGCTAAAGAGTTATCGAATGAAGACTTTTGGCCCCTCTCGGCCCCTAATGTAATGAGTCAGCACTTTTTTCTTGATATCATATTAAAGATCTCCTCAATCTGCACAAATATTGCTCAGTATGTTTTAACAAAATAATTATACTTTAAAAGAAATGATGCAAAATGTCTCCAAAAATCAGTCATGATTTGTGTCCTAGATTTCGACCCCTACCGAGCTTCCATACTAGACACTTCCAGAAAATATCCTGACCCAGGTGCAATATGGCAACATATCCTCTATCATCCCTGAAAATTTCAGCTTTGTAGCTACCGTTTTTGAGTTCCATCACAGACAAGGAGGTCCTTTAAATTTCGATCAAAGGGTGATAACTTCCGACCGGGAGTAAATATCCTTAAAATAATTTGCCAGAATTAACTTCAGATGTCAACACATCTACCATGAAAATTTGAAGCAAATCAGACGAGACGTCTCTGAGAAATCTTCTGCACAAATTTTGAAAAGAAAAAAAAAGGAAGAATAATAATAAGAAAAGTGAAAAAGAAACAATAGAATAATAGAAGGGTCTTCCGCTGAAGACGGAAGACCCTAATTAATAATAAAAATAGTGGAAAAGAAACCTAAGAATAACAAGAAGGTCTTCCGCTGAAGACGGAAGACCTTAATAAAAGTGAAAAAGAAACCTAAGAATAACAGAAAGGTCTTCCGCTGAAGACGGAAGACCTTAATAATAACTAGATGAGATCTCGTTGCGAGCAATGAGTAGGTCTTCCGTTGAATTTCTCGATAAGATGAGATGTGATTTTGACTGAGATATTCATTAAAAAAGAATGATATCAGGTTTTCCTTCATTAAATTTAAAGTTTCGGATTTTTATCACAATATTCTGAGCATCTTTTGTTCAATATGGCTTATAAAAACACTCCCCCTTTTCGAGACATAAAGCATAAAAATTTTGCATTTTGGTACTTTGCAACAACTTATTATGTAACATATGATCAAAATTTTATTATATATTTTTGCAAATCATTAAGATGAACCCTTTGCTTATCATAATGTATACTTATCACAAAATATTGATCAGGGAAGAGTTGAAAATGAAAGACGTTTGACCCCTCTGAGCCCCTAATTTGAGGGGTCAGCCCCTTTTTCTTGATATCAAATGAAAGGTCGTGTGATTTTGAAGATTTTTTGTTCAGCACTTATTCAGAGATTTCTATTTCTTGTGGAGATATACTAAATGGAAATATTTAGGGGCCACCCCTACAAATCCTTAATGGGGCTGTTTTACAAAAATTCAAAGCATGAATATTGTTTAGAACATTATTCTGACCATCTCTTTTTCAATATTGCTTATTAAAATATCCCCCCTTTTTGAGTGTCAAAGATTTGTCATTCTGGCCCCTTGTGACCCCGTATTACATAATATATGACTAAAACTTTATATATTGTTGCAAATCGTCAAGATAAATACTTTTGCTTTGGTAATGTATGACAAAACACTGATCGTTAGAGAGTTATAAATAAAAGAACTCTGGCCCCTCTGAGCCCCTAATTTGAGGGGTCAGCCCTTTTTTCTTGATATCAAATGAAAGGTCTTGTGATTTTGAAGATTTTTTGTACAGTATTTATTCAGAGATTTCTATTCGTTGTGGAGATATGCTAAATGGAAATATTTAGGGGCCACCCCTACAAGTCCTTAATGGGGCTGTTTTACAAAAATTTAAAGTATGCATATTGTTTAAACATCATTCTGACTATCTTTTGTTCAATATTTCTTATTAAAATATCTCCCCTTTTTGAGATATTAAGCGTCAAAGATTTGACATTCTGGCCCCTTGTGACCCCTTATTACGTAACATATGATCAAAATTTTATCTTATATTGTTGCAAATTGCTAAGATGAATACTTTTGCTTCAGTAATGTATAACAAAATATTGATCATTAGAGAGTTATAGATAAAAGACTTTTGGCCCCTCTGAGCCCTTGATTTTAGGGGTTGGTCCCTTTTTCTTGATATTAAATGAAAGGTCTTGTCATTTAAAAGATTTTTTGTTCAACACTTATTCAGAGATTTCTTTTCGTGGTGGAGATATGCTGAATGGAAATATTTAAGGGCCATCGCTCCAAGTCCTTAATGGGGCCGTTTTACAAAAATTCAAAGTATGCATATTGTTTAGAACATTATTCTGATCATCTTTTGTTCAATATTGCTTATCAAAATTTTCCTCCTATTTGAGATATAAAGCATCAAAGATGTGACATTCTGACCCCTTGTGACACCTAATTACGTAAGATATGATCAAAATTTTATAATATATTGTTGCAAATTGTTAAGATGAATATCTTTGCTTCTGTAATGTATAACAAACTATTAATCAATAAAGAGATATAAATGAAAGAGTTTTGGCCCTTCTGAGCCCCTGATTTGAGGGGTCAGCCCCTTTTTCTTGATTTCATATGAAAGGTCCCGTGAATCTGTACAACATTTCTTCTATATGTTTTAACAAATTATGAATAGATACGAAGATGTAAAACAAAAGATGTTAAATTTTGTGAGATGTTTCCAAGACATTTTTTTGGCTCTACCGAGCTTCGGCGCCTTTTGCGCTATGAAGATTTAGACGCCTGCCTGCAACTCAGCAAACCTTCTTGTACTTTCACTGAAAATCTTGAGTCAATATTTTTAGTCATTCCGGAGGAGTTTCCAGGACAAGCCGACCCTCTAAAAATCAGAAAATCGTCCATATCTCACTACCAGAAGTGACGTCATCGACGACAAAAATTTCCGACAAGGTTCAGATAAATATCTATCAGATCTAAAAGTTTGGTGAAAATCGGTCGAGCCATTTCCGAGAACTCGCGTGCACAAAATCGGTAAGAAAAAAAAAGAATAATAATTGGGAAAAAGAACCGAACGAAAACAATAAGGTCTTCCATTGGAAACGGAAGACCTTAATAATAGGGGAAAAGAAGGTCTTCCGCTGAAGACCGAAGACTTAGTAAAAGTGAAAAAGAAACCTAAGAATAATAAGAAGGTCTTCCGCTGAAGACGGAAGACCTTAACTAGAAACTCTTGTTGCTACAGCAACAAAGAAGGTCTTCCGTTCTCCTCTATTTATCTGCATGAATGAGCTTTTATCAATGTTGAAAAGGCATATAATATTTTAAATGATTTCAGGAAAACAAATGGCTTGGGGTGTAACTTACCAATTAAGGTTCGATTCTCGACGTTACTGTAGACAATTATAGACTTAATAACATTTAGAAAAATCATTTTCAATTTTTTTATCATTTTCTGTGACGACATGGGGTGACGGCAAAGTCATTTTACCCTATATCTGTTGCCCAAACTTCATGGTTTATTATTCATATAAGTTTAGTGTTTTAATCTGTTACAGTTTAGGAGTTCTCCATCGTCGGAAACCCACGGCTGATTACGCTTCGTTCCTCTCTCCATCACCCGTGGGTCCATTCATACCAATTCGCTCGTTCTCATGAATAATTAATGAGACAATTTGATTGGACGCTCTTGGTACACCTAAAGCGATATTGTCTAATGAGGTAGTCCCTTTCAACGCACTTTCGCTTTGTTGTGCAAGCGAAGTTACTCTTAGCACACATATTGCCCGCAAATCCTTTGATATCGTGAATGCAAAGACAGTTTTGATACTTCCTTGTATTGTTCCGGGCTTGTATATGACGATAGGGATCTGTAAGAACGGTCATATATGACTTTTCCGCATATAGCACATGGGCGCAGCCATTGTAGTGCAAGCGAGGTTACAGTAATTCTACCTTTAAAACAGGAGAGTTCTGCTAACCTATAACGGCTAATTTCATTGGACAATAAATTTAATGAAAATTTATGAGAAACGAGCGAATTGGTATGAATGAACCCACGGGTGATGGAGAGAGGAACAAAGCGTAATCAGCCGTGGGTTGCCGACGATGGGAGTTCTCGTAATGTTATCTTCTCATTTTGAGGACAAGAAATCACATGACCGGAAGTACATTCTTGAAAAGATGTTTGAGTTTACTCTAGACGTTTCAGTCTGAATAACATGCCCTAAAATCATTTCAAATGCTCTTTTTACAAAAAATATTTATGGGATAGTACGATACTCCATTTATGCAGTTTTTCTCTCATAACTGGAAGTAGTCGTTTTTGTTTCCAGTGGTACTGACATATTTCGAAACTACAAATAAGATGCAATAATGTGATGCAAAAAAAGTTTCATAAAAGAAAAGTTGAAATTTTCAATTTCTTTGATCACTTACTGTGACGACCAGAAGTGATGGCGGACGATTTTAACCCAAATGGGCTCGCTAATCAAGATCTATTACTCTTATAAGTTTTGTGTCTTAATCTTTTACCGTTTCTGAGATATGACTCTGACAAAATTATTTTGAGAAAAGCGGAAATCAGACATATTTGACGACCGGAAGTGAATTTTGAAAAAATGAAAAAAAACTCCTGAGTGTATTTTCATTCTCTATCATCCCTGAAAATTTGAAGAAAATATGCCCAGCCATCTCTGAGAAATCCGATTTACAAGAAAAGGGGGAAAAAAAATAATAAGAGATGTTTGTAAAACACTTATGCCCCCCTCCCCCCAATTTGAATTTTTCTAAGTCCAAAAGGGCATAACTCTGTCTGAAATGGTGCGATCCTACCTAAAACATTTCAGCTGAAAAATCTGTATACTAAATTAAATTTCAATATGTGCAACCTCTGCAAAGAAAGGAATGGAAACTGCAATTAAGTGGAATTTCTAAGTCCAAGGGGCATAACTCTAACAAAAAGGATGCGATCGTACCCAAAACAGAACCTGATCTAGATATTTATCTGATATATCTGTATACTAAATTTCATTTCAATATGTGCAACCTCTGCAAAGAAAATGAATGGAAACTGCAAATAAGTGGAATTTTTCTAAGTCCAAGGGGCATAACTCAAACAAAAAGGAAGCGATCGTACTCAAAACAGAACTTGTCCTAGATATTTATCTGATATACCTGTATACTAAATTTCATTTAAATATGTGCAACCTCTGCAAAGAAAATGAATGGAAACTGCAAATAAGTGGAATTTTTCCAAGTCCAAGGGGCCTAACTCTTACAAAAAGGATGCGATCGTACCCAAAACAGAACTTGACCTAGATATTCAGCTAATAAATCTGTATACTAAATTTCATTTCAATTTGTGCAACCCCTGCGAAGAAAATGAACGGAAACTGCAAATAATGGAATGTTTCTAAGTCCAAGGGGTGTAACTGTCAAAAATGGCGCGATTGTACCCAAAACAGAACTTGACCTAGATATTTACCTGATAAACCTGTATATTAAATTTCATTTCAGTATGTGCAATGGTTGTGAAGAAAATGAACGGAAACTAAATGAA
This sequence comes from Saccostrea glomerata, assembly GCA_003671525.1. Taxonomy (NCBI): domain Eukaryota; kingdom Metazoa; phylum Mollusca; class Bivalvia; order Ostreida; family Ostreidae; genus Saccostrea; species Saccostrea glomerata. Next base: position 218,740 of record PRKT01000741.1, read on the forward strand.
CGGACAGACCGACCGACAGACCGACGGACAGCAGCAAAGCGATATACCCACCCTTCTTCAAAGGGGGGCATAATAAAAAGAAACAGTAGAATCACTATAAGGTCTTCCGTCTGAAACGGAAAACCTTAATAATAATAAGAAACAGAGTAAAAACAATATGTTCCCCAACTTCGTTTGGGGAACATAAATACCTGTGATAGAAGTGAAAATAGACCTCAACAAGGAGATCTTCAACTGGCAGATCAAGGGCCTTTACTCCAGCTACAGTGCACAGGTTGGCCAGATGACAAACACAACCAAAATTGAACACAGATGGAGCCTTCTCCTTGATCCGTGTAACTACGGAGTTATGCTTCCCTGTCATGACACTGCAGTTATCCGACATGAATGATATAAGGTTGGACCAAGGAATCGCATTGTCACTACAATTAAAAAAATTATAAATAATATACATTATAAATTATAAAACATTATCTTAAAAAAGTATGATTTAATATTGAAACGTACACAAAAACCTGCTGTATGTGATCAAAAATGTTGGTGGCATTCCCAATTCTGGTCAGTAAAATATCTGACAAGGATGGCTAAGCTCTTGTCGCAATTCCTGTCATTGCTTTCATGGACTGACAATGAAAAAGGGCTGGTCTGCAGTTGCTGGACAACTTCCTGGTGTAGCTTTGGTGCCAGTGATTGCTTGACTATCTGGGTGGTTTTCGTCCTCCTGCATGAGAATTTGGATGCAATTTTGCTGTCAGGGAACATCGTTTTACAAAGCTTGGTTAAGCAGTCTGCGACAAGAAGCAGGAAGTTATGCTGTGCCACAAAATTGGCAAACAAAACCTCGGCACGTATCACATCTACAACATTGAACAAAGAATTAAGATTTTTTTAAAAATATAAAATTAATTCAAAGTTAATGCATGTAAATTGTTCATTATCACAGAGATAATATATCTGTCAACTTACCCTCATCTTGGTCGAGTTTTGAACTGGTGAAGAAGTTTCTGGCAGACGGTGTCGAATTCTGCGACTTCAAAGTATTTTGGTGCAGGGCTGTGTTCATATGCTTTATCACGTCATTCAGTCCACCATGGTCAACCTTGAAGTCTCTGTTGCACACTCTGCAGTATGCATGAGCCTGTCCTTGTTTTGACTTCGCCAACCATCCGGTGAATCTTGCGTAAGCCTCCCATTTTTCCAGGTATTTCGATGCTGATCTACTCTTTTTTCGTGGTGGAGTTGCACCCATGGAGAATCGATATGCGAGATTCCTGATTGATCTCCACCATACCCCCGAATAGCATTAATTGTTATCAAAACATGATACATGCTCATAATTGACTGAGTAATCGTCACAGTACACACAGGTAGGTATCCTTGATCGGTAAATTACATGCAACCTAAGCGTGACGAATTCGGAAAATTTCACTGGTTAATAATACGAGAGTTCAATGAAATTTCATGATTGTCCCGATTTCAAACTCGGGTCAAGTCGGAAAATCGGAAATTTTTCGTTGAAAAATGGTCAAATCGGGATCTGGGGGTAATTTTGCTTTCACGATCGGATAGCGGGATGGATTGGTAAAATCGGGAGAATCCTGCCTCAATCGGGAAAGTTGGCATTACCAATATTATTTTTAGACGTTCACACATTCCTTTGTCACGTGCTTCCATAATCATAGTACACGTGTACCTTATCTGCCAGCACAGTAATAAATCTTTTTTTTTTGAAATACAACAATAAAATAAAAATTTATTTTAGGTTTTAAATAACTCAGTGAAAATTCACTGCAACATAAACACCCCTATATAAGTCCCAATGAAAGGAAGCCAATGTTGTGAACATGTGCTCTGCATGGTCACTTGATAATTAGGCCATAATAAAAATATTCCTTGATTCTCATTCCCACCCGCCCCGATTTTATACCCCTGCCTTGATTTTTTTATTTCTGTTTTTCTTCATCTTAATACTGATCGGGATCGGTATTTATCTACCATTCTACTTTTGTTTTAAATCCCACGAAAGTTGGCATGATTTTGACAGCTGAAAAGATGGTATATTGCTGTAATACATGCGTATATATTTTAAACAAGGGTTATTGGTTGAAAAAAGATCGGTGATGATGTGAAGTAAGAAATTATTGAACCTTTACTATGACTTTTATTCGGGTATTGTAGATAAAATAACACCGATTGACCAGGTCAATAAAAAATCTGCAAAATTGAAAAAATAAAAAATATAAAATAAAAGCCGCCCGCCTGCCTCGATTTTTAAACAAGAGGCCCATGGGCCACATCGCTCACCTGAGAAGCTTTGACCATTCTGTTCTTTACCAGATTCCCCCCTTGTAATACATAATGCATCCCCACCCTATCCCACTGATCATAATTTAGACATTTTGAAATCTACACTAACCCAGGATCCTTCCATGTGCATATAAGTTTCAGCTTTTCTGGCCCAGTGGTTCTTGAGAAGAAGATTTTCACAGATTTTTCCTATATATTTCTATGTAAAACTTTGATTCCCCATTGTGGCCCCGCCCTTCCCCTGGGGGTCATAATTTGAACAATTTAAAATCTACACTACCTGAGGATGCTTCCACATAAGTTTCAGCTTTTCTGGCCCAGTGGTTCTTGAGAAGAAGATTTTTTAATGACCCCACCCTATTTTTGTCTTTTCTTGATTATCTCCCCTTGGGAGGGGACTTGGCCCTTCATTTTAACAATTTAAATTCCCCTTCACCCAAGGATGCTTTGTATTAAGTTTGGTCAAAATTGGCCCAGTGGTTCTTCAGAAGAAGTCGAAAATGTGAAAAGTTTACAGACAGACGGACAGGCGGACAGACAGAAGGACGGACGACAGACAAAATGTGATCAGAAAAGCTCACTTGAGCCTTCGCCTCAGGTGAACTAAAAATTATATGTACTTCAACTAGTGCTTGTGATGCATGTATGCTACATGTATGTATAATAATATATATTATACCATTGTTGCAGGAAAAGATGAATTAATGCATGTTATCAATCAAATGCATGAACATATATAATAAATTTATTGCATAAATTTGAATACCTGCAAGAAAATAATGATTCTATATATATGATTTACAAACAAGATATATATTATACATTATACTGATTGGCATTGGGGAATATGTGATGGGCAGCTAATTAAGGTTATTTGAATTAGAGTTGCTGGACATTTTCACAGTGGCATGTTAATTATTAATAATTTTTATATGCACATTTTTTATGTGCCCGGATTGATAGATTGGGGTGCATATTGTTTTTGTCCTGTCTGTTTGTAAACTTTAACCTTGGCCATATGTGATAACTTTTGAACCTGAGATAGAGAGACTTCATATATGGTATGCATACTCCACTTATTAAGTCCTTTCAAATGACACCAAGGTCAATGACCTGGTGACCTTGACTGTGACCTACAGCCTACTCCGGATATATTGAAATTCAGGGGACCCTGCAAATTATTTCAATATATCTGTAATTCAATAAAAGCGAAATCGTGAAGCCGCCATTTTTACAAGTTCAATCCCGATCTCAAACCCGAACAAATTAACTTTGTTCTCGTTTATCTATAACAGTGAACAGATAACATAGAATATGAATCCTTGAAAGTTTAAATATTTTTTTTTAAATTTCTGATACATTGAAAAGACCATTTTCAACCTCATTATTATTCCCCGATCGCATTTATTTACGTTTTGGAGAAAATTCACCGGACTAAAACGGTTGAGTACTACTGAATGCTGCTTGTATTTCATCGGAAGTGTACTCGGGTTAATCCCTTAGTTATTTCGAATTTAGGCATATCAATAGCCATTAACAGCACGCATTTAATTTCAAAGTTATGTTTTTTTCTAGATCTGTGGGGTTTACTATTATAATATTACGTTTAGCTGTTTAGCCTCGATATGTCCGTATTATATACATGGACGCAAAGAATTTAACAGTGAAGAATTTTATTTCGTAAGAACATGCAGTATAAAAACATATAAGGTGAAAACTTAATTATTCACACCTTTGTATATACCTGGTCAATCAGGCATAATTATTGCCACCAACCGTAATGACAGCCTCCAGGGAGTACTTCAATATAACCGTTATGAAAACAACTCATTATCACCTGTGGGGACCGATCAGTGGCTTCAATATAAGCGAAATTTCAATATATCCGATTTCAATATAACCGTTATTTTAATGCAAAGAATATGAGAGGCAAAAACTGGGGATTTATTTCTATTTCAAAATAAGCGAGTTCAATATAAGTGGAGTAAGCTGTATATGCTAAAAATAGTTTTTATTGAATATTCGCCATAATTCAAAGGCAGAGATTTTTTACCGGGTGGTAAATTCCAGGTGAGGGAGGCCAGCGCTTCTTTTGTACAGGTGTGAATGCCTTGGGGGCTAGCAGTCTACCTGTGGCCATCTGTCTCCTAATTTCTATACACAATTATATTGATTTATTTTTTACAGTACTGTTTGAAAACACCCGTACTCATTTAAAAATTATTATTTTAACATACTATAAATTCAAATATTAAAACAAAGATTGTTTTAGATGTTTTAATGTATGTGTTAATTAAATAAAAAACAACTCCCGTAACAACAAAATTAGACTTTTAATTCATTCAACTCCAGGATCTCATCTATTAATAAAATAAAAAGAGAGTTGTATTAACTACATTTCACTAAAAAAAATATTTACATTTATCCTTACCTTAATAAGACTACCATGAAACATGCTAAAAAAGGGTTGCTTGTAAATTTTTATCTGAATAAAAAATGGAAAATATAAGTGATCCATGATTGGAAACACTATTTTTAAACTTCACACAGTGATGCTCTGAACTTTATCAATAACATTTCCCCTTTAGGTTTACCATATAGCATATTAAAAATAATATTGAAATTTCATTTGAAATAAAAAGTTTTATGTGCTAAAGGTTAATTTTAAAAAATGCATATTTTATTACAATCCTTTCAAATACTAAAGGTATATTTAATTCATATATTATTATCAATATAAAATTCAATTTCTGTATACCACGTTTAGTAAACATCAAAGGATCAAAAGTTAATTAGAAGGTCACCATGAGTCCCAAACATGGCGAACAGGGTATACACAGGGACCAGTAAGTAAGTGTCAATCAAGTTCCAGCATCCAATGATGGACCTTCACACACTTGATTGACAGGGCTACCCAGACCAGGTATTTTTGAAGGCGGTGCTTAAAATCTCTGCCTTTAAGAACCAGCAGAAGTAGAGACTATATATTTAGTATATGCATACTCAACTAATTAAGGTCTTTAAAATGACACCAAGGTCTTTGACCTTGTAACCTTGGCTGTGACCAATATGCTTAAAATAGATTTTTTGAACCTTCGACATAACTTATGAACCATGAAAGATGGCATCCTCATATTTGGTATGCATTCTCCACTATGAGGGGCATTTCAAAAGTTCTGGCAACTGTTTGATAAAAAATTAACCGTTTTACGAAAATTATTGAGTTTTATATCATTGGAAAGATCAGAAAAATATACACATATTGTGACGTCATTTTCTAATTTTTATGACGTAATAACTCAGAAAATGACGTCACAATATAGACTGTTTAGCATACTGAAAAGTCTCGATTTTATCCAAATGAGACGATCGTAAAAGTGCTGCCAAAGGCTTATTTGAAAAAAAAATTCAAAGAAATTTTTTATATGCAAAGAAGTAGAGTAGGACTATGATACTGTTTATCAGCAATTCCATTATTCACTGTATGGTTTGTTTACGAGCACAGTTTATGTTTGGTTATGCTATCATCGACATTAATTTAAGATTTTTATTTACATGATACGGCTGGATATTCAGTCTTTTACATAGCTCTCCATTGTTTGAAATAAAACAAGTCTTGTATTAAACTGAAGTATTTTAATGCAGTTTTCCTCTAATATATTTTGAGTAATAGGACTCTTACCGTTTACGAATAAAATATACTAAATCTTGCCTCTGACTTGATTCTGTGCGTATTTTTTCATATAAATTCAACTTTGGCGCCCCAAAACTCACTATTGCTTTTGACTTTTGAATCCAAAAAATGAATATAAGTTACACAGACATGTAAAATCTTATTTATTTTCCAGGAATTAAAATTTGCGAATATGTGGAGGTACGGTGGGGCTACAACTGCGCTGCCGCCATTTTGGATTTTACAAGAAATTATAGTTCACACTACACATAACTTCTCTTGAGCCTTCATCGATCCCATAAATGTGGTTAAAACACCCGACGAATTTATGCCATGAAATTTTGTAACATGATCGTCTATTTCTCTTTCATTGTCAACTTTGTCTTTTTCTCACAGTGAGGTATTTTTTACGCAATAGCTTGAGCGAGATTCGACAAAAACATGCTAAATTTGACACTCGCTAAAACCATTTCAAAACAAAAAGATCTCTGAAATAAAACACCATATGATAGATTGTAGTCCATATAAACATTCCACCAACTTGTATTTGCTTCCGTAAGCTTGCGTCCGAGTACTGAGCAAAAGTTGTCTTGAACATTTTAATTTGATCAAATTGTTCTTTTGTTACGTCATTTTTATGGCCAGTATGCTAAACAATCTATATTGTGACGTCATTTTCTGAGTTATTACGTCATAAAAATTAAAAAGTGACGTCACAATATGTATGTATTTTTCTGATCTTTCTAATGATATCAAACTCAATATTTTCTGTAAAACGGTTAATTTTTTATTAACCAGTTGCAAGAACTTTTGAAATGCCACTCGTAATTATGCTCTCTCAAATGACACCAAGGTCAATGACCTTGTGACCTTTTCTGTGATCTATATGCTAAAAATAGCCTTATTAAACCTCCACCATAAATTTTTAACAAAAAGAGATAGAGACTTTATATTTAGTATGCATATTCCACTAATTAAGTTCTTTCAAATGACACCAAGATCAATGACCTTGTGACGTTGACTGTGACCTATATGCTAACTAGATATATGTCCATAGGACATGAATGCCCCGCCGAGGATATATTAGTAAAGCAACATGAAAATTTGTATGTGTATAAAATTTGATCAGTTTGGTTCAGGTAGGGCTTATAGTTACTTGGGAATGAAAATATAGGTCAGATCCAGCATCCGAAGCAAGTCTGGTAGTGTTCATCCCTAGATGCATCATTCGTGAAAGTTTGGTTTAGGTAAGGCTTATAATTCCTTGGAAATGGACTTGCTCCAAAAACTTTAACTTGATCACTCATCTGGAAAATGTAGGTCAGGTCCAGCATCCGAAGCAAGTCTGGTAGTGTTCATCTTAAGATGCATCATCCATGCAAGTTTGGTTTAAGTAGGGCTTATAGTTCCTTGGGAATGGGGCTGCTCCAAAAACTTTAACCTGGTCACTCATCTGGAAAATGTAGGTCAGATCCAGCATCCGAAGCAAGTCTGGTGGTGTTCATCCCTAGATGCATCATCCGTGCAAGTTTGTATCAACATGTGAAGTTTGATAACACCATCTTGAATGGTATGTTTAAAACTGAGCAAAACACTAGTTTAAGAAAAGTGAGGTCAAGGTGAAAAGAAAGGTCAAGGTCAAAAAATGTTGATGCAGTTGCGTAGCTCTCATCAATATCTATCAGCATATGAAGTTTGATGAAAATGTCTTGGATAGTTTCTTTAAAACTTAGCTTTGAACAGAGCTAAACACAAAGTGTGACGAAAGGACAGAAGGACAGAAGGACGGAAGGATGGAAGACGGACATGACAAACACTATATGCCCCGGCCATATTCATGGCGGGGCATAAAAATGGTTTTTCAAACTTTGTTGTCATTGGGGGCATGTAGTGTTTCAAAAACACATCTTTTTTTCAACAAAGTTTTTCTATCTTATCAAGGAATAGCATAAGCTTTAGTTGCTTTTTCTTACTGACTCTGTAGCTTATTATGCTCTTGATTTTTATGTTCCTCAGTACAATTTGTTAATTGTTAGATTGATAGATCATTATTTCTATTAAATACCAGTTTATATATAGGTATATAGTACTGCAGTATTGTCCCAATATTGCTGCAGCAAAACCTGAAATAATACATGTACTGCAATTGTTTGCAGCAACATTGCTGCAACACCTTTCTGGCAATATTGCCGCAAATCTAATTTACATATGAAACATGATATTGCCGCAATATTGCCGCAAAACTTTTCTGGCAATATTGCCGCAAATCTAATTTACATACGAAAAATGATATTGTCGCAATATTGCCAGAATGTTACTACAATATTGCCGCAACACTTTTCTGGCAATATTGCTGCAAATCTAATTTACATACGAAAAACGATATAGCCGCAATATTGCTGCAATGTATTGCCAGAATGTTGCTGCAATATTGCGGCAATAATGCCAGATGTTGCCAGAAGGTGAATATTTTGGTAAGGCAGCTGCCATTGTGGCCCCACCTAATCTACATTACCTGAGGATGCTTCCATATAAATATCACTAATCATGGCTTTGCACTACTTGATTAGAATTTTTTGAAAAGATTTCCCTATATTAGTCCTAATATGCAAAACTTTTATCTGCCATTGCAGGGTTTCAGAATTGCGATGGCCATTGGCCATTTGCCAATAAAAATTCAAAATGGCAGGAAAAAATCAAATCTACCTGCCAAAATGACCTATAAGTTTAACATTGAACAGACATAACGACTTCTGTATGTAAAGGCCAGTCGTATAATATTCCCCCATTCAGATCCCATTAAATTGTTTTTTTTACTACTTTATGCAACTGCAGATACAATCAGCCAATGACATTTGGGTATTAGATCTTGACAAAAATACTCTAATTTAATTTTAAATACAAGTGCAAAAAGCATAAAAGTAGTGATGAATGTTTAAAACATCAAAGGATCCATGCCATGTTGAAATTTTTACCGCCATGATTAAATATTGGGTCAGGCTAATAGCAGGAAACAGACAATATTGCAAGGTTTTACAATACAAAGGAAACTTTTTTAGTCTAGGCAATCAGTAAACATAATTATACATATAATCAGTAATACAAATATAATTTCTGGATAAGTATTTTTAAAACTTGTAATCCCAAGAAATAAATTTGATATGTACACGAAATGAAAGTTTGGACTAATATCAGTAAAAAACCCATTGAATGGAATTTAAAAAAAATCCCATTCTGTTTCAATAAATTGATTTTGTTTAAAAGAAACAAAATATTATTTTCCAGTATATTTAATGGAAAATTAATAAATATTTTCAATATTTTATGTAATTAAATGTAATTTTTTAAAAGTCTAACAGAAATCTGATTAAGGTAATTCCACCCTCCTATGATGTCATAGGTTTTTGCAAAAACTGTAATTAGTTTAAATTCATACCTAATAGAACAATAACTCTTGAAAGAATGCTTTACAATCGGTGTAATGATAAATATTGTTAAGTTAGAGAATTAAAAAAAATGCATATTTTCTATATGTAATCAATTATTCAATCTTTAAAAAATGTTGACAAGGGCAATAACTCCTTCTAAGGTCTCTTCATTCAGGCATTTGCTTTATTGTAAAATAGTTTCCCTGATATTCAAAATTCAAAAGTATCTTTTAAGTAAGAAGATTTAGGAACACTCAGCATCAGAATTATGCATTTTAACCAGTTTTTATATATTTTTCATAATACTGTTTACAAAAAATGTGCGATTCTTTTATGTTGACATACACTTCTGTTTATTTGTGTTTCGCATCTTAAATAATATGGTGACCTATACATTTTGTGCAAAAATTGGAAAGTTTAAAGTATATTAAGTGAAAATAAATCCAGTTTTTGTACTTTGAACCTATAAAATTGTGAGGGTGGAAACACCTTAAGTTTAACTTTTCTGTTGGCCTATAATTTTAGGAAGTTTAGGACAAAATGGCCTATAACTTTTTAGCTCTTCTGAGCCATTAAGAGCTAATGCTATGGCCATTTGTGCGGTGTGCGTAAATTTTTTAGAATATGGGCCATAACTCAAGAACCCCTTGGCCAATCAGTACCAAATTTGTCACAGGGTATCCTTGGCCCAAGGGCTAACATTTATACTAAAATAAGGGTTGGGACCCTTAAACAAGGGGAGATAATCAGGAAAACAAAACCAAAAGTACTGGTTGCTAAAAAATCTTCTTCTCCATAACCACCTGGCAGATTTTCACCAAACTTATATACAAGGATCAGGATATGTCGAAGATTAAAATTTGCACGGGGAATCACCCTGGGGCAAAGGGCATGGTCTCAAGGTCACTTCAAAGTTGACCTAAATTTACAATTAATAAAAACGTGTATATTTTGCTTACTATAAGGACTAGGATCATCAAATCTTGTAAGTTGATGCATTTTAAGACTTCACATCATGTTAACTCAAAAGTAGGTCATGGTGACCTACTTTTTAAATTTTGTGGGGATTTGTTTTCAAATTGATTTGAAGGCATATTTGGACACTTAAAGGCCTATGATCATCAAACTTTGTCAGTTGATGCATCTTGGGTCCTTGAACAATGTCAACTTAAAATTAGGTAACTGTGACCTACTTTTTGAACTTATGACTTATCTTTTTAAAAACATAAAATCCCATTATTTCAGACACTGGGAGGTTTAGAATCATCAAATCTTGTACTTTGATGCATCTTGGGACCTTAAAACATATTTATAAAAAAGTAGGTCACTGTGAGCTACTTTATGAATTTTGCCGACATTTGTTTCAAATTGTTTAAAACGCATATTTTGATTACTTTCAGCCCTACAATCATCAAACTTGGTCAGTAGATGCATCTTAAATGGGTCGTTGAAAAATGTCGACCAAAATGTAGGTCACGATGACCTACTTTCAACATTTTATGGCTATATTTAAGTATCTTAGGTATTTATTGGCTTAGAATCATCAAACTTTGTGAGTCGATGCATATTTGGTTTTCTGAGAGTGACGACCAAAAAGTAGGTCAAAATTACCTACTTTTGACATTTTTATGGCTATATTTAAGTATCTCAGGCACTTATTGGCTAAGAATCATCAAACTTTGTGAGTTGAGGCATCTTGGGTTTTCAGAGAGTGACGACCAAAAAGCAGGTCATGGTGATCTACTTTTGAATATCTCAGGTACGTATTAGCTTAGAATCATCAAACTTTGTCAGTTTAGGCACCTTAGGTTTTCGGAGAATGTTGACCAAAAAGTAGGTCACTGTGACCTACTTTTGACATTTTATGGCTATATTTAATTATATTAGGTATTTATGGCTCAAAATCAGCAACTTTTGTCAGTTGAGGCATCTTAGGGTTTCATTGAATGTCCAACAAGAAGTAGGTCATGGTGACCTACTTTTGAATATCTCAGGTACTTATTGGCTTAGAATCATCAAGTTTTGTCAGTTTAGGCATCTTGGGTTTTTACATAACATCGTCCAAAAAGTAGGTAATCGTGACCTACTTTTGACATTTGATGGCTATATTTAATAATCTCTGGTACTAATTGGCTTAGAATCGTCAAACTTTGTCAATTGATGCATCTTGGGTTTTCAGAGAATGTTGACCAAAAAGTAGGTCATGGTGACTTACTTTTGAATATCTCAGGTACTTATTTAATTAGAATCATCAGTCTAAATTGTCAATTAATGTATCTTGAGTCCTCAGAAAATTTCAATCAAAAGGTAGGTCACTGTGACCTACTTATGGTATTTTATAATTACATTATAATATCTTCAGTCTTAACTGGCTAAATATTATCAAACTTTGTAAGTTGATGCATTTTGGGTCTTATGATACTAATAGAGTTTGAGGCTTCTAATAGAAGTGATAGATCGTACAATTTATCAGAAGAGCGATTCAAGGCCCTTGGGCCTTTTGTCTGGTAAATATGCCAGATGTCCTATAGTTACTTATTTCAATCTGAAACCCTGCATTGTGGCCCCACCCTACCCCCTGGGCTCATGATTTGATTAACTGTATATTGTTTAACGTCCCTTTTGAGAATTTTTCACTTATATGGAGATATGGAGATGCCACAGCAAATTTTGTCCTATACTCGGCACTCGGCAGGGAGGGATCTTTTTCCTGCCAGCACCTACTGTGACACGGGACCCCGGTTTATACGGTCTCATCTGAAGGACCGGTCTCCATGTCCCACAGTGGGATTCAAACCCGCCACATAAGGATCAACTCCTTACTTCGCAACTCTAGAGCAGGTCATGATTTGAATAAATTTGAATGTACATAACCTGAGAATGATTTAACATGAGTTTTATCTTTCCTGTCCCTATGGATCTTGAGAAGAAAATTTTTAATAATTTGTACTATATATTCCTATGTAAAACTTTGATCGGCCATTGTGGCACCACCCTACCCCCGGGGGTTATGATTTGAAACAATTTGATTGTACACTACCTGAAGATGATTCAACCCGAGTTTCATTGTCCCTGTCCCAATGGTTCTTAAGTAGGGCTGCCATGATTAACCGAAATATCGGTTAACCGCAATTCACAATCTTTCGGTTCAATTCGGTACATTTTTCCAGGATTTCGATTTGATTCAGGTTTAATTTTTTCATACTAACATTTGCTGTTGTTACGCGCATTCCGATTGATTAATCGGAAGAAATAATGGCAAATCATGTTAAAGTAAGCAAAAACATGAAAATGGCTCTTTTGAAGCCCCCCCCCCCCCCTCTTGATTTTATTCGGAGACATTATTGCAACTATAGGCCTTTGAATTATAAATTTGTTATACAATAAAATCTGCAACATTTGATTATAATTACCATTAACATGTATACAGAATTCATATTCTATAATAGTAGATTTTTCATTACGCAAGATACTGAAATTTACATGTCTGAGAGAGAGAGAGAGAGAGAGAGAGAGAGAGAGAGAGAGAGAGAGAGAGAATGACATATCTGTTCTAATTTTTATTTACTGGAGACCTGCAAAACACCAGAACAAATAGATAAAAATAACTCTCGCAAATACTGTCCATGAAAAAATAATTTAAAAATAAAAAAATCCTTAAACAGGCAAAAGTCAAATCACGAAAAGACCAATGATCTTATACATGTATACAAATCAACATAACTTTTCTGACTGATTTTTCTGAACGGTATACATAGACATGGTTGTACATGCATATATAAAGGATATGGTTATTTTTGTTCACTGTAATCACTGTCAAAACTAATTGTGAAAGTCAAATAATGGAGGTATAAACAGGAAGACAAGATAATAAGGATTTGAATTAATACCTGGAGAGACATTTTACTTGAGGATGAGATAACTTGAATGTGCCAAGGATGGGGGAAATATAAAGCTTGCTTTGTGACCCTTTTGATGAAAGGTCAAGGTCATAAATAAGCAAATTCTGTCTGTTAAAACACTTTCGTTTCCACACGATATCTCTAGAACCATTTGAGCTATTGCAATGAAATTTTATATAACAACTCCCTGTGGCCTAATGAAGACCCCTATTGATTTTGAGGTCAAAAGGTCACAGTTCAAGGTCGTAAATTTATACATTCTGTCCGTGTGTAATACTATCATTTCCGGGCGATATTTCAAGAAGATTTTGGTCTTATGCAATGTAATTTTATACCAAAACTCCCCAGGACGTCTCTCGCCCCTCTCAAAGTGCCCCGCCCCGTTTGTTTTATTAGTATTTATAGTATTACATGTCGCTATTTTTAGCGCAGGGAGAGTTATTGCGTATAAAACAGGTTCTCAGCGGACTTTATGTTCTTATTACATCTATTAGAACTGTTTAATAAAGGCTAAATAGATCATGCACCATGGATTTTGTAAAATTTTGTGAATACCGAACATGAAAACATGAATATATTACATGTATGTGACTTCAGTTCTGCATATACTTCACACCGTGTAAAGCGATTCCGTGGTCTGGTGGTTATGTCTCTCGCTTCAAGTGTGAGAGGTCCCGGGATCTAATCTCGGTCGATCCTTTCTTTTTTTTTTTTTTTTAAATACTTTTTTTTTTTTTACTAAATGATAGTATTCAGGATGTGAAATGAAAAAATTATGAGGTTATAAAATCATCATTACAGTGTGATAAATATTCCATATAAAAAAATCTTCTATACACATAATAAAGAATAAGCAATCAAATCTTTATATGCATATTGACATACATGTATTTTATTTGCTTCAGTATACATGACAGTGTATACATTTAATAATTCTACAAATTCAGTCAGGGGGAGCCGACTTTTTCCCACAGCGGGGGACACGAATTCTCTGAATTAGCTTGTTATTATTAAGTATGATCTTTAAGAAAATCTGATGCAACAAATTTGAGAAATGAAAAATAAAATAAAAACATGGCTAGAGCATCATATATCTGTATTATGGACTTCAGTTGTGGGACGTGGAGACCGGTCCGTCAGATGAGATCGTTTAAATTGAGGTCCCGTGTGTCAGATGGTACTGACTCAAAAAGATTCCTCACTGCTCAATGGCGATTAGAGCCAAATTATAGGACAACATTTTGCAGTCTCCACCGGCGAGTGGAGGCTTCTCCATGTGAAAAATTCTCGAGAGGGACATTAAACAACATATAATCAATTAATCGCTGAATAATTCCTGTAGTTGAATTAGAATAATCTTTCTGCTGACAAATCTCGATAGTATTACTGTAAAAATCAACAACTTTACGTTTAAGGTGGTACTAACTTAGTTCATGACATTTTTATAACACCATCACAATTGTGCCAGAACATAAACACAGTGAAGTTTATGAGAGTACGGTGTTCGTTCGTCCGTTGGTTTGTCTATGATACACGTGTAGCTCTTATAAGTGCAAAATTCATAAGAACAAGATTGGTCATGAAAATCAAAGTACTTTAAGTATTGAAAGACCTTTTTGCAGTTTTTTTTTGTCTTTCAGAGTACATATGATATCTATTTTTTTGCAGAGAAAAAAGCAAATTCTTACAGATTTACAAGAACAGAAGACTTATTTGTTGCCATGGCAACAAGATTCTAGTTATTATTATTATTATTCCTCCCAAATTTTGTGAGCGCGATTACGAAGAGATGGTTGAATAGATTTCGACAATTTTTCACATGATAGTAGGCTGATATATGAAGTTTATATAAAATTCCGTTTTTTGAAAAATTCACTTCCGGTCCGAAGTTATGGCTGAATTTCCAATTTTTAAATGACATTTTGTCCGGAATTTTTCTTGAGAACGAGTTCAGGTAAAAATGTGAAATTTACAGAAAGTTTATATAATGACATTGTTCTTGTTTTGAAGTAGTTTTCGTGTGTTTCTAGTACTTCCTGTCCGCACCGGAAGTGAATTTGTGTTTCGGTCAATTTTCGACTTTTTTGCTTTTGAATATTTTTTCAAGATATCTCTAGGCATAATAGAGATAGTTCCATAGAAGCCAAATATATAATTTGTTTTAAAATCAGATCACGCGTTTTGTATATTTCAGCTACTTTCGTTTTGCATTTATAAAATCAAAGTACTGAAAGTACTGACGGGGAATTTTTTACTTTAAATTACATGAAGGTTATATTTACATGTTTCTCTTCATACAAAATCAATAAATACAGTCTCATATATATTAGGCTGATGACTTAAAATTGCAATAAAAATCAAAGTACTTTAAGTACTGAGAGTACTTTTTTTTTTACATACCAACCTTTTTCTCACTACAGTATACATAAAGTATAAACTGGCATGTTTTTCTACACATAAACATCAATGCATACAATAAGTAACTTATGGAAGCTTTTTTCGTCAGCCAATAAAAATCAAAGCACATGTACCACAAGGACTGAAAGGATTTTTTTGTAGTAAAAATCAAAGTACTGTAAGTTCTGAGACATTGTTTTCTAGATACTCACCCATTAAATTTAAAATAGTTAAAATATATTTCTTGATTTTAAAAAACTGCACGCATAATGTATTATATATGAGGACAACAGATACATTCATTTTTGCAGTAAAAATCAAAGGACTGCAAATACGGAAAGGAAAAACCTACTTTACAATATTAAAATTATTACTTAATGTACACTTTTCTCTACATACAAAAATCAATGCAAACGGTATCACATAGGAATGGAAGACTTTTTTGTTGCCATGGCAACAAGGGTCTTGTTATTATTCTTTTTCTTCTTATTTCTTCTCCGGTACTTTTTTGTCCGCGAGTGTTCTCAGAAACTGTTCACCCGGGCGGGCGCGTGCAACACGTGAAATTACTTATATACTTAATATAGCTATAAGTTTTACATTTTCTGATGAAATAATGTGAAACTCATTATATAAGGATATATTAATAGTGTAGATAATATGACACAGTCAAATTAGCATGAACTCACACGCATGCACGTGCGCTTTGCTCTGATTAGCTGAAACAAAAACCTCAACATCTTTTCTGTTTTTTGACGAAATGCTATGAAATTTTAAATATAGGCATACTTTTAAATGTCCTACAATAAAATATATAACAATTGTCATGAAAACACGCACATGCACGTGCGCTGCAATCTGATTGGCTTAAACTTTAAATGACTATCACTCCCTTGGTTTTCAGCCAAACAGGATGGGATTTAGAACATAGACAGACAAAATAGACTCCAACAAGAAGGTATGGTCGCCATGCACATGCATGCACGTGCGTGCACGTGTGCTTCGCTCTGATTGGCTGAAACAAAAATCTCAATATCTTTTCTGTTTTTTTGACAAAATGCTACGAAATTTAAAACATAGGCATACTTTTGGATGTCCTACAATATGATATATAACAATTGTCATGAAATCACACGCATGCAAATGCGCTGCAATCTGATTGGCTTAAACTTTAAATGGTTATAACTCCCTTGGTTTTCAACCAAACAGGATGGTATTTAGAATAAAGATAGACATAATAAACTTCTTCAAGAAGGTATGATCATCATGCACATGCATGCACGTGCGTGCACGTGAAATGAGTAAAATTACAAATACACTGCATTAAGTGTGTTTTTTAATACTTTTGGATTAAATGCTTCAATATTTAGTATATTAAGTTTACTAAATAGTGTAGACAAGATGGTATCGTCATTATGCACATGTATTCACATGTGCACGCGTGCATTGCTAAAATTTGAATATTCTTGGTATACTTTTGAGAAAACATTATCAAAGTCTAAAATGCAGAAGTTTGCCTTATTTAATGAAGCTTAAAGGGAATGAATCTTAAAGGAAATATAGCACCAAAAGGGACTTGGGGAGCATTTGGGGAACATCTGTAACGGTTCCCATTACAATTAGCACTAGTTTGTAATGAAGTGATCCTTTACTAAAAGGCAACACCCATCAGCCACGTAATTCTGAATTTAGAGGAACTGACACAGTGCTGCAAATTTCCTTATTTCTTTTTAATATTGAGATCGTTTTGAATGTGAAATAGTTATTGACATTCTTATTATAACAGTTACGTGGTTAGGTGGTTTGATATCGTACTGGTGAATCAAAAATTTAAAATCACAGCAGGGATCTTACCGTTATTATTGTGGCCAAACAGCCTTAAAATGTAAGCAAATCACCAATACTTTTATGTTTAGAATAATAATTTATATGAATTAAATCATTGGTTTTGTTTGAAAGATTTGTTCGCATGTTTCATCTTTATAAACCAATGACCAGTCTTTTTATTAATTTGGATTTCCGACACTTGATTCTTGGATGATTGGATCATACTTTATAATTAGAACATTAGGTATTTTCTTTGTTTTCTTGGCTTTACATTCCATTTTATCTTAATAAACCTTATAAAACATGTATATATAAGTATAAATCATTATTTATCAAAGAATGTCTTATGATTATGATGATCAAAGATTACGGATTTTATACAAAAAAATAAAAAAAGATCTATTTCTTATAATCGAACAAAAATTATTCGAAAATCGAGGTTTTTGTTTGAATCGAATCGGTTCGAAAATTTTCTGATTCGTGGCAGTTCTATTCTTAAGGAAATTAGATTTAAAAAGATTTTTCCTATATATTCCTATGTAAAACTTTGATCGGCCATTGTGCCCACACCCTACCCCCGGGGGTCATGATTTGAACAAACTTGAATGTACACAACCTGAGGATGATTCAACATAAGTTTCATCTTTCCTGGCCCAGTTGTTCTTGAGAAGAAGGTTTTTTAAAAGCCATTAATTTTTCACTCATTCATAATTACTGTAAACGTAATACATTTGGCTGTGTATTCGTTTTAGCGCTTTTGGCTGAAAGACACTTCCGCCAATTCAAGTGCAAAGCTAAATGTTTTGTACTTATATACGTAAATAAGAACAATAAGAAATGCGCTAAATTAAATCTACGCTAACTTGTTCAAAACTCAATTTCCGCCAAATATCGTACCTCTTGGAATAGTACACGGCCCTTCATTTGAACAAAATTAAATCCCCTTAACCCAATTTGCAAGGATACCTTGTAGCAAGTTTGGTTGAAATGGTCCAGTTGTTCTTGAGATGAAAATGTGAAAGTTTACAACAACGACAACAGGCAAAGAACAAATCTTGATCAGAAAAGCTCGTTCGAGTCTTCGGCTCATGTGAGCTAAAAATAATGCATTTTCACTATATTATCTATTCAGCCCTGCCCTAGCACTAGAACCCCTGACCCTGGGGCCATGAATTTCACATTTTTGACTCAATGCTGATTACAATCATGCCAACAGTTTTACTGCTTGATGTCCAGGAGTAAAGAAGATTTTTAAAAACTGTATTAATTTTAGTGGTTTTGGCCCCACCTCTCAGGCCCCAGAAGGGGCAGAAACCATGAAATTCAAAATTTTTTGTTTCCCTTCACCCATAGATGCTTTATGCCAAAATTGGTTGAAATTGGTTTAGCAGTTGCAGAGAAAAAGCTTAAAATGATAAAGTGTTAATGCACGTTGCACATGGCACAAGGAAGGACTAAAACAGATAGCAATAAGTTACCTGGGTTTAATCAGGTGACCTGAATAGTCTAAAATTTCCAATGTCTTACTGAGCAGGCATAAAAAAATCTATGTTTGACAAATAAGTGAGTTGTTGGACCTGTCTATAAGATGTTTGATCCCTTTGGTCACACAATGATCATTTGCATTTGTTGGTGTTTAACAGTGACGGACAAGAAGTTTTCATCACAGAAGGCAGTACAAGATAAATATATGCCCCCCCCCCCCCATATCAAAAGGTATTACAAAATATTTATTGTGTTCTCGGGCAAACTGTGTTTTGTCGACCCTATCTGCCATCAGCCTAATGGCCTCATGCAGTTCAACAGTTTGGTTCTTGGGTCCGACAAAATGCATTTTGCCCCCAAACCCAGTCAATAAATACATCATATTCATGCAGGCTCAAAAGTCCATTAAGCAATACAAGACTGGAGTAGAGCAAACACTGCAAGCTACATACGAGGGACGTTCAATGAATAATATCATGAGCTCGATGACATACAACATAGAAATCATATGGTGTTAAGCTTGACTTTCTCTAATTCTCGAATTTTTAACGAGTTGATGACAGTATATGTGGCCACTTTTCATCACATAGTTACATTGTGAGAAGCTGGAAAACAAGGGCTAGTCAAAACACTGCATTTTAATGAATAGTCAAGAATCAGTAAACTAGAGTGAAATTAAAACGCTCCATTAACGCTGCTATAAAACATGTTCAGAATCCCAAAGATATATTAACTGAAATATGTGAAATTTACAGCAACCAATGTCTGTTTTATACACACATGAGCAGGTGCATTTCAATGAACAAAAATGATATATAATGGACATCAAAAATGGGTGATGTCCTTGGCAACAAGGACAAACAACAACCGATGTATATTTGCAAAAATTCAACATATTATCACTGAGTATGTTGGATTGACTTTAATACACATAGCAAATTTGATAGACATCATTTTGGGGGTAGTTCACACTGCTTTAAAGAAACATTTGATGGTAAAAATGTTTAAAACTCAAAGGTCACCCACTATTTTGAAAAATGAGTGAAAACGACAGCATGTAGGAATATCTACCCAATTATTTAAAAAAAAAAATGTACTTATTAAACCCTGTAAACAAATTCACAATGAGATACACTTGACAAAACATCATAGGCCTGAAAAGAGAAAAGAATAGCAAAATCACAAAAACAGTTTTATATACTACAGACCCTGAGACGTGCTACTACCCCACACGCTTGCTGCACGAATGGTAGATGAATGCTACACGGTTTGCACGAAACGCTGCACGGTTTACATGAAACGCTACACCGTTTGCACGAAACACTACACAGTTTACAAGATATGCTTTGCAGGAAAGGCTGCACGGTTTACACGAAAGGCTGCATGAAACGCTTTGTACACGTTTCTCACATGCTTTGTACACGATTCTCGCACATTTTGGCCTCGGTTTGGATTTTCTACTCTGAATATCTAGGACATTACTACGGTTTTACCATTAATTAAATGGAATTCTTTCACAAAGCCACATTTAGCAGTTGTTTAAATTAAATATAAGTACATTAGTATCATATAAACCGATAGAAATATTTAATATTCTGACAGTTGTAATTCATCTATACCCCGGTAATAAATAATTGTCGTTGGTATTTATTTATTTATTTATCCAAATTTTAAAAACCCAAATGCCGATATCATGAATGACTGTTCGAAAATATACAATTTACATATATATGTCATTCATTACAATGTATCTCTTGCATTTAAATATTTTTACGAGGATCGTATAATAAATTAAACAAAAATTCGATTCCTTACTGCTGAAATATGCATGAACTCATAGATTTCAAATAATATTGATTATATTGTGTTTGATTTCCGTAGGCGGATTATTTTTCTTTATTTTGATTTAATAATAAAATTTGCCTATATACTCTACTAAGATTATTGATACATTTTTTAAGAATTTATTTTAAGAAAATATTATACGATATAACAAAACTTGGGGCAGTTTACGCTTTTTTATAAACCGCTTCGCAGTTTATAAAGCGTAAAGTGCCCTAAGTTATGTTATATCGTATAATGTAACTTGAAATAAGCTTCATTCCTTAATTAAATGACACATCGTTTCCAAACTTTCTTTCACATACTTTAAGTGTAAAGACAAGAGCGGAGTCCTGATATATTTTTGTTTCAAATTAAAAAAAAATTATACCGGTACTTCTTTATTTCTTTGAGAAAAAAATGTTTAAGAAGCCATGATCGCTTTCATAGCTTACATGAAACGCTGCATGGTTTACACGAAACGCTACACGGTTTGCACAAAACGCTGCACGGTTTACACGAAACGCTACGCGGTTTGCACAAAACGGAAAGCGCACGAAAGTTACATGCTTTTTTGGGGTAGTAACACGTCTCAGGGTCTGTATTTTCTTAAATATTAGTGATCCTGTTTAAATTCTTAATGGGGGAGTTATTTCAATTTCTGGAAGAATTTAAAAAACAAAATTTTTGCAAAAAAAGTGAAAGGTTTATGAGAGGAAGGAGCCAGAATGAGAAATCCACTACATTAAAAATCTTTCTTCATGACAGCGTCCAAACCTACATGCCATGAAGAGTAAATGGGTTCTGGGGATAAAAAAGAAAGTTAATGTTTTGTCACACTGATAATATTGGCCAGCACTTCCAACCTTTGACTTGTGTCATTTCCAAAACTTGAAAAAACACCTTTCAGAAAGTAAAAAACAAGTACAGGAAATCATACGATCTACTGTATTCCAGTATTCTAAGGGTCATACTCAAAAATGTGTTCTTAAAACAACTAGAAATTGAACAAGAGGCCCATGGGCCACATCACTCACCTGAGAAGCTTTGACCATTCTGTTCTTTACCAGATTCCCCCCTAGTAATACATATTGTGACCCAATCTTACCCCACTGATCATAATTTAAACAATTTGAAATCTACACTACCCCAGGATGTTTCCACATAAGTTTCAGCTTTTCTGACCCAGTGGTTCTTGAGAAGAAGATTTTTAAAGATTTTTCCTATATATTTCAATTTAAAACTTTGATTCCCCATTGTGGCCCCACCCAACGCCCAGGGTTATGAGTTGAACAATCTAGAATCTACACTACCCCAGGATGCTTCCACATAAGTTTCAGCTTTTCTGGCCCAGTGGTTCTTGAGAAGAAGATTTTCAAGAATTTTTCCTATATATTTCTATGTAAAACTTTGATTCCCCATTGTGGCCCCGCTAAACCCCCAGGGATCATGATTTGAAGAATTTAGAATCTACAATACCCCAGGATGCTTCCACATAAGTTTCAGCTTTTCTAGGCCCAGTGGTTCTAGAGAAGACGGTTTTCAAAGATTTTTCCTATTTATTTCTATGTAAAACTATGATTCCCAATTGTGGCCCCACCCAACCCCAAGGGGTCATGATTTGAACAATTTAGAATCTACACTACCCTAGGATGCTTCCACATAAGTTTTAGCTTTTCTGGCCCAGTGGTTCTTGAGAAGATTTTTTAATGACCCTATCCTATTTTTGTCTTTTTTTGATTATCTCCCCTTGTGAGGGACCATTGCCCTTCTTTTTAAAAAATTTTTTGTACCAAGTTTGGTCAAAATTGGCCTCGTGGTTCTTGAGAAGAAGTCGAAAATGTGAAAAGTTTACAGACGGATGGACAGCAGATAGACAGACAGATGGACAAAATGTGATCAGAAAAGCTCACTTGAGCCTTCGGCTCAGGTGAGCTAATAAAATTTTACAGACATGTGTTTAAATTAAAAGAGAATATTTTAGTAGATCATCAAAAAGCATTTTTGTTTCTTTCCAAGCACCGATGACATTATTTATTGAACATCCCTCGTACTGTACAATCATAATTGTTTGTGGGGAACCAATGTTCATGGATTTCCTGGGTCACCCTTACCCATGAATTTACATACCCATGAACATTTATTTTGTCAACATATTGATTCATTAAACCATCATATTTACAAGTAAACCATGATATTAATTTCCAACGAAAAGGTCAAGTTTTGCTTACAAAAGACATTGACCCCAACAAATTAAAATGATTCCACAGTATCTATATTTCTGCAAGACTTAGCCCACCATCCCTATATGAGGGTTGTCCCGTAAAATCGTGGACAAAGCGTTTTTCTCGAAAAGTAATGGGTGCACTAAGCTGAAAATTTCAGTAAATGTTTATTTATCATATTTAAGTGCATGATAATTTTTTTGATAAAATGTAGGCAAAAATAAAGATTTTATCATGCTTGAATGTGCACGGGGTATTATCCTACGGGGCACAGTCAATAAACCAAGGTTTTATTAAAGAATACACAAGTTTGAATTCAAAATAAAAGTTTTAAATACACAAGATTTGGATTAAAATTATCCTAATTAAATTTCACAATCAATTTTATAGTCTTTGTAAAATTTTTAAGGTATTTGGTTATTTTTTGGCAATTTCTTGAGCATTCGAAATGGGAAAGTGGTAAACACAGCACATGAAAAAATGGCGACGTTTTATGATGTTAGGGCGTATCGGAGAGCAGTTTAGTTTTAATTCGATGTTGTAATGACACCTTTAGATACTTGAAATGACCAAAGAAGAAAAAAGATTATAAAAATATCACCATATCTTAAGTATACAAATGAAATAGTTTTCTTAGCGAAGTTATTTTTGGTTGAGTCCCTGGGAGTACGAGTTTTATGGACAAAC
Organism: Saccostrea glomerata; assembly: GCA_003671525.1. NCBI lineage: Eukaryota > Metazoa > Mollusca > Bivalvia > Ostreida > Ostreidae > Saccostrea > Saccostrea glomerata. The sequence goes on from PRKT01000741.1 coordinate 242,492, forward strand.
TCCTAATGTAATAGCAAAAGATGTTGTCACAGTAGACCGCCAATATGAGATTTTCTATTAGTTGAATGATTGTGAGAATATTGTCCGTAACTTACTGATAAATCTTCAGAAGATCGTATGAGGGTGCCAATTGGTTCTTTGACTGTTTATGGAGACTAAAGAATTATAATGTGTATCAATGAAATTCCTAAATTTAAGTTGGACTCATCCAACTTCATTTTCAGCAAAGATAAAACGTGACGCTGTTTTAGACAATTTGACGTTATAATCCATGCGCCATAAGGTGATACAATACATGGCATAAAATCTCATAATTTGTTTATTTATGCATATTTTTATCTGAAATTTGCTGTGTATATTACTAAAATATGTATTAAATAGTAGTGAAAATTATTTCAGAACGTAGTGATGTTTATTTTTCACTCTAGACAACTTGTCCACGATTTTACGGGACAACCCTCGTATAAGAACATATGCTTTAATTCTGGTCATATGCAGACTTTTACATACCTAATAGTGACACTTCATAACTAATGCAATTACTCAAGGTTTGGTTGAGGCATGCTGCTCTTCCTCCACTTATACAAAGTGTGTATAATCCATTCTTAGTCACAGTCAGAGAAGATCCAGTAGCATTTTGAGGATTATATGGAGACTGCAAAAAATATCAGAATCTTTTTTTTTATAATTTGAATCTACACTACCTGAGGATGCTTCCTTAATTCTTTAACTAATCATGGCTAAAGGACATACACAATGTACTTAACCTACTGATAATTTTTGAAGATATTCTTAAATTAAGATTATGCATGGTATCATCAGATGCTCATAGACAAACAAGAGGCCCATGAGCCACATCGCTCACCTTAGCACTGTCGTTAGGAAAAATTATAAATTGGTTTATTATTGTAAAGTTTAAATCCAAAAGTAGTCCATACCCTTACAGAAAAAACTAATAGAAACTTATAAGTGTTTTATAATCCACTTATTAGCAACTTATAAGTCACTTATAAATTTTGAAATTTACTTATAAGTGTACTATAAGTCAAAGTAAGTATAAGTGAGGAACGGATTTCATTAATACTTCACTTATAAGTAAAGATGAGCTACATATCAGTGAATATTTCACTTATACCTCACTTATAAGTGAAGATCAGTATGGTATGAGCAAGGTATAAGTGTGGACTTAGAATTTTTACCCTATACTAGACTTCTCTCAAGGAGCATTATGGGTATTCAAGGTAGCCAATCAGAAAGTTTGTCTCTGCAGAGATCAGCAACAAGAATTTGAAACCAAGTTTGTGTCTGTGAAAGGATGTTGGAGATTTTAGATTTATTTTGAGTATGCCTTCACATCAGGTACAACAAGTAGGTTCTATTTACATCATTTCTCTATTTTAACTTCCTTTGCCTGAAATTTTGAATTAATTGACTCAGTTGCTTTCAGATTTCATAAATTTGAAGAAGCCTCAAGGTCATTAATGCTTTTTTGTTCAACATTTTTGTTTGTAAACTGAATTAATATGTTAAGTTTGCATCATCAAAGAAATGTCATATGAAAGTGAGTTTTTCCCATAAAATTTTTACTTGATTATTTCATCTAAAGTGCAGATACATGTGTATATGTAAAAAAATAGCTTTGAACATATCATGCAACCCCTGCACGGTTGGAAGTTCTGTTCTAAATTAAGATCTTACAGGTAGTGTTGTACTTCACTTATAAGTCACTTACAGTCACTTATAAGTGACTAATACTTGATAAAGTATGAAGGGTTAATGCTTGACTTATAAGTCACTTATAGTCACTTATAAGTGACTATACTTGCATAAAGCATAAGTGGCTAATACTAGGGCTGTATCAATATATCGATATATCGATACGTATCGATATTCAAGAAAAATATCGTATCGAAAAATAACTTCCAATACGTATCGGACAAACAGTTTTTCTTCTAATTCTGTTAAAAAGATGGGAATTTCAATCACCAAAGATTATATTTCACTTTTTTGAAATCAAACTGTTAAATAATTATATAATTTGTAAGGAAATAACAGTTTTTATAATTGTTACAAAATACAAAGAGAATTTTATTTGAACATGTTGATTTTACTGTCATTAAAAGTTTTAATTTGAAGTGTTATTTGTAAAGACAATGAGACAAGAACTTTAAAATGGGTAATAAAACACTACATTGTTATGAAATTTTGCATTAAAATGATTTATAAGCCTTTTCTGATGGACTTGTTTTAAAATCCAATATATCGCATATCGCTTTTAAAAATATCGTATCGTATCGTATCGAAATTTTTGGCTCAATACACAGCCCTAGCTAATACTGGCTTATAAGTCACTTATATGTCAAGCAGCTCATTTGCATATAAAATCCTAATGAATAACATATTAGTCACTTATAAGTTAAATGTATCAGTGAAGTGTAAGTCCAGAATAAACAACTTATAAGTAAAAGAATAAATCACTTATAAGTCACTTATCAGAAATTTCTGTAAGGGTGACCAATCATGGATTTGCTATTCTTGAGATGATCTTAAAAAATATTCCTATATATTTCTTTGGAAATCTTTGGTCAGCTATTTTGGCCCTGTCCTACCCTCGTGGGTCATGCTTTGAACAAACTTGAATCTACACTACCTGAGGATGCTTCCATAAAAATATATTGAATTAAAGCTTTGCTATTCTTGAGAAGAGGATTTTTAAAGAATTTTTTATATATATTTCTTTGTGAAACTCTGGTCGGCCATTTTGGCCCCGCCCTATCCCCTGGGGTCATGATTTGAACAAACTTGAATCTACACTACCTGAGGATGCCTCCATATAAATATGATGAATTTTGGCTGGGTCATTCTTAAGAAGAAGATTTTTAAGAAAAATTTCCTAAATATTTCTATGTAAAACTTTGGTTGGCCATTTTGGCCCCGCCCTATCCCCTGGGGTCATGATTTGAACAAACTTGAATCTACACTACCTAAGGATGCTTCCATTTAAATATGATGAATTTTGACTGGGTCATTTTTGAGAAGAAGATTTTACAAGAGGCCCATGGGCCACATTGCTCACCAGAGAAGCTTTGACTATTCTGTTCTTTACCAGATTTCCCCCTTGTAATACATAATGCATCCCCACCCTACCCCACTGATCATAATTTAGACATTTTGAAATCTACACTACCCTATGATCCTTCAATGTGCACACAAGTTTCATCTTTCCTGGCCCAGTGGTTCTTGAGAGGAAGATTTTAAAGATTTTTCCTATATATATATATGTATAACTTTGATTCCCTATTGTGGCCCCACCCTTCCCACAGGGGTAATGATTTTTACAATTTAGAATCTACATCATGTACACTACCCCAGAATGTTTCCACATAAGTTTCAGCTTTTCTGGCCCAGTGGTTCTTGAGAAGAAGATTTTGAAAGATTTTTCCTATATATTTCTATGTAAAACTTTTATTCCCTATTGTGGCCCCGCTCCTCCTCCAGGGGTCATGGTTTTTACAATTTAAAATCTACACTACCCCAGAATGCTTCCACATAAGTTTCAGCTTTTTTGGCCCAGTGGTTCTTGAGAAGATTTTCTAAGATTTTTCCTATATATTTCTATAACAGTGTATTATTTAAAATTGGAATTATTTTGATTATTGGAATTTGGGGT
>PRKT01000742.1:0-16492 GCA_003671525.1 Saccostrea glomerata
CACGTCCGACTTGTTTCCCGTTACCTTCTAACTATTTCCACTTTACAGTTTGGATGTAAATGGTCATATCAAATTGGTCAAACGTACATGTAACTGCAGGAACTACCACTAATAGGAAATATTATAATACGCTTTATTTTACCTCTGTTAAAATGTTTCCTATATAAAGTAAACAAGGTAAAATAACTTTTTTTTTATATACATGTGTAGTTTAAAATTTCCACGCATAGCAAAGCTATACCCCGGGGTTTAGTTCACGCCCGGAAAATTTTCATGCAATTTTTAGCGCCAATATTTATTTCCTGACATTTGATTGGTCGGCGATACCTCCAACATTGAAGAGTTCCAACCGTGCAAAACAAAGTACATAAGTATAATAAATTGTTTATCCACTGAGAGTGATTGGGATAGCTCTTTCATTAAACCCTTGATGGTAACTATTCCCCTCGGGGAACACTAGTGAATAAATGTATATAATCATTTGAAGTAGTCTTGATAATAAACATGTAGTGTTTTATATGAAAATAAAGGATTTTTTTCTTCTCACCAATAATGTTGTAACAAAAAGAAGTATTATTACAAGGTGTGTACACATTGACAGACTACAATATTCCGGACTAACGTCAATTTTCGTCTTGTCCCGTTGTACCGGAAAAATACATTCAACAGATTTTTTCCAGAAATATCTCTTTGATATCATACAGGATCATTCTCTTGCATCATATTTAGACATTATGTGTTTGTTGACAACCTCTGTTAGAGAACAGATGCCCACATTCTTTGAAATACATGTAAAAGTGACTGTCCGATGTCCCATTCAATGAAAATGTAGTGTAACGCATTTTCCATGGTGAAAAAAGAAAATTATGTCAATCGAATTTACAAATTTGAATTGAAATATAGTAAGTACTTTTAAACAACAGCTTGTTCAAAGAAGAGGCCTATGGGCCTTAAAGGTCACTTGAGTGTAGTGTTACAACTTTCAAACAATTAAATTTAGTTTGTGTTTTAAACCGGAGGTCTTGAAATTCACAATTCAAAATTAAGAAAGAGCCACCATTGCTTATCATAATTATAAACATAGCATGCGTACTCTATTTACTAAATACCCAGAGGTAGATCAGAGTAGCAAAGAGAAAATGCACTTCCACTTGATATGCCAATTGTGCTCCTCACTCTAAAGGAACCACTGACCTTGGGGCCACATATTTTAAATTTATGCGAATTTTATCATAAAATGGTTGATTAATACCAAAGCGCGGATTTCAAAGCATTACTTTCAGACTATGTGACCCCCCCCCCCCGACCCAGGGGGCCATAAAAAATAACCATTTTGCTAGTTGCACCTTTCTTCATCATAAATATATATACTTGGATCATTTGCAGAAAACCCAGGAGCAAAGGAAGAGATTTTCAAAGAATTAATGTATCTTCACTATATAACCAATAAAGCCCAACCCTAACACCAGAACCCGACCCTGCGGGCCATTAAATTTACAATTTTGGAAGAGGCAATCTTTCATAATATAACTTTGTACTTGGTTAGCTTATTTAATGCCCAGAAGCAGAGAAAATTTTCAAAGAAATAATGCATTTTTACAATACAGTCTATTTAGCCCCCCCCCTTTAGCACTAGCATCCCTGACCCTGGGGCCATGAATTCCCCAATTTTGGTAGATGACTCAATACTGAGAACATTCATGCCAACAGTTGTCCGGGAGCATAGAAGAAGATTTTTGAAGATTGCACTAATTTTAGGGGAAGTTTCTAGTATGCCGGTCCCCAGAATCACGTGATTGCGCATGAGCAGTTTTTTCCCTTGCCGTTGCTATGCAGAATGTAAACAAACCGCGATTTCCCACTCGCTTCCTCAAAACGCATCCGTTGTTAAGGCAGCACACGGATCAGAATTCGGCGAATTAACAGTCTTATAATTTGTAACACTAATAAATCGGAAAAGTCATGGATAAAACGTTTGCTATCATTAAGCATTTTATAGACTTCAATGGGACTTATACTACAGGAAGCACTTCACCACGATTTAATTTAACCCCTGTGATAAATACGGAGACCAGAAACGACAAAATTACGTTTAAATATCATGCCTCTGCATATTTATGCCCCCGTAAGCGAAGTATAGTATAGTTTTTTTCGTGTCCGTCCGTCTGTCTCTGTCTGTCTGCAAAAATTTTAACCTTGACTATAACTTTTGATTTAGTGGAGCTATGACATTCATATTTCACATGTGTATTCCCTGTGACAAGACCTTTCTTTGGGTACCACCACATTTGACCTTGACCTTGGAGTTTGACCATCTTTAACACAAAAAATTTGAGCTTTTACTTTGGCCATATCTTTCTAATCACTTTTTTAATTTTTTATATCTATAAGTACATTAATTTTATACTCACGATTTGTTGCATTTCCTAGCTACCAGTCCTATGATTATCATTACTGCTATAATTCCAAAAAATGAAAAAGAGGCCCCAACAATCAAACGGGTGATTTTGTCCTTGGACTGCGTCGATACTTTCGTATTCTTTATGCCCGTCGTGGTAATATTGCTTTCAATAGATGACGTAACAAGTGATGTTAAGGTTGAGGATTGAGATTGGTTCGTTAATGGCGTCGTGGATTGAGAGGAAGCTGTCGGAATTGTAGCAGATGATGATGCTATATGTGCTGTTGAAGTAAATGATAAAGAGGAAGTTGTTTCCTCGTCACTTGTAGTTGTTATTTCTGCTGTAGACGTTGGGTTTGTTGTAGTTGCTTTATTAAAAAAAAAGAAATCATAATTAAGAAGATGAAATATTAAAGTTAATTTTTGTGATTTTAAATGTGGAATAAATTAGTAAATATTTAGTAATGTGAACATGAAGAAAGAATGATACAGTTTAGTAATTGCATGCCTACCATATGTGCAATTTTTATTGGCTTGGCAAGTACAGGATCCGTCCACGGCATTACATCCACCGTCACAGTTTTGATGGCAAGGGCTGCAGGGACTACCGAAGTTATTTTCAGGGCATCCTTAACAAACAAAGCAAATGATGCCATGAATATGGCCTTTAAAAACGACCTACATGCTCTTTACAAATTGATATTATTTCATAAAATTATTTTCATATATTATTTAGTTTATTGTAAGTTACTTTTTTATTCAATATGAGTGCTGTAAATGTATTACAATAAGCTTGTGCGCTATTTGGTTGAAAATAATTTAAAAGCATATTAGCCAAATAATGATTGCACGCATTTCTTTATGTCCTTCTTTAAGGGTACTACGGTCACAGTAGCCTAGTGTTAGAGCGTTCGCTTCGTTACCGGGAGGCCCGGTTCTATTTTCGTTCGCGGCGCCGCGTCATACCTAAGACGTAAACATAGGTAGTGAATGTTCCTTCGCTATGCGCTTGGCCCCGCCCTACCCCCGTGGGTAATGATTTTAACTATAGAATCTACACTACCCCATGATGCTTCAACACAAGTTTCAGCTTTTCTGGCCCAGTGGTTCTTAAGAAGATTTTAAAAGATGCCCCTATATATTTCCAAGTAAAACTTTGATTCCACATTGTAGCCCCACCGTACCCCTGGGGGTCATGATTTTAACCATTTAAAATATGCACAATTCCAGGATTCTTCTAAGTAAGTTTAAGCTATTTTTGGCCTAGTGGTTCTTAAAAAAAAGATTTTCTCAGATTGTTCCTATATTTTTCTTTGTAAAACTTTGATTCCCCATTTTGGCCCTGACCTACCCCAGAGGTCATGAATCTAGTTTTAGCTAATAATAAGTTTCAACTTTTCTGGTCCAATGGTTCTTGATAAGATTTTTTAATGACCCCATCCTATTTTTGTCTTTTTTTTCGTGTTCTTCTCTTTGACCCTGATCTCTAAATCCAACAACCTCACCATGCAGACCATACAAGGATCATTGGGACCACATGCTTAGAAAGAAAGAAAGTCGACGTGGCCCATTTACACATGAAGGCAAAGAGATTTGCAGGAATTTTAACATGGAAACATGAGACTTTACCAACTGTAAATTTCAGCATTGTTGTTTTGTTTGTATTACAAAGACTAGGGGATGGGACGGGTTACTCCTCTGATTCCTCCTCAGGGTTAAAGTACTACATTTGGGAAATTTATTTGCAAGATGATTTTGACTTTTTATGCAAGGGGATAAAAGAGGACTTTAGAATTATTGATGAGGGAGCAGAACAGCGACTTGTCCCTTGTGAAGTGGATAAGTGTCAGTCATATGCAGAACAAGTTGAGAAACAGATACTGTATGAACTGTTAAATGGAAATTATGTAGCTACATTTACTTGTGTCACACGTACTATTGAAAATTTTCGGAATCTCAGACACGTGACAACTTCGAGCGGACTACGGACTTTTCACTTTTTCGTTTTCATTATTACGAGTCAAAACAGTATATATTGTATGGAATGAGGATGGGGCATTCCCCTTTTCCTTTTTTAGGTCACTTGAGTAAACTCAGGTGACCTATTGCTATCTGTTTTCGTCCGTCGTCGTGCGTTAACATTTGAACATTTCCAGCTTCTTCTCCGCAACCACTGAACCAATTTCAACCAAATCTGGAACATAGCAATTATGGGTAAGGGGGAACAAAAATTATGAATTTCATGATCCCTTCCCCCCTGGGGCCTGAGGGATAGGGCCAAAACCACTAAAATTAATGCAATCTTTAAAAATCTTCTTTTTTACTCCTGGACATCAAGCAGTCAAACTGTTTGCATGATTGTAATCAACATGGAGTCCTCTGACAAAAAATGAAATTCATGGCCCTTGGGTCAAAGGTTCTAGTGCTAGGGTGGGGCTAAAAAGCATATAGTAAAAATGCATTATTTCTTTGACAATCTTCTCTGCTCCTTGGTATTAAATAAACCAACTAAGTACATAGTTGTGATCAGCAAGAGTGCGTCTACCAAATTTGTGAATTTATGGCCCAGGGTCAGGGGTACTAGTGCTAGGGGGAGGGCTCTATTGATTATATAGTGAAATACATGAATTCTTTGAAAATCTTCTTCTCTGCTTCTAGGTATTAGATAAACTAACTAAGTACATAGTGCCTCTACAAAATTGTGAATTTTATGGCCCCAGGGTCAGGGGTTCTGGTGTTAGGGCGGGGCTCTATTGATTATATAGTGAAAATACATGAATTCTTTGAAAGTCTTCTTCTCTGCTTCTAGGTTCTAAATAAACTTACTAAGTGCATAGTTATTATGAGCAAGAGTGCCTCTACCAAAATTTTGAATTGCAGGGCCCCAAGATCAGGGGTTTTGGTGTTAGGGGATGGTGTGGGAAGCCTCTTTTGATTATATAGTGAAAATACATGAATGGCTCCTGGGTATTAAATAGACTTAGTGCATAACTCTGACAAAAATGGTGCGATCGTACCTAAAGCTGAACTTGACCTAGACATTTATCTGATAAATCCGTATACAAGATTTCATTTCAGTATGTGTAACCTCTGCAAAGACAACGAATGGAAACTGCAAATAATTGGAATTTTTCTAAGTCCAAGGGGTATTACTCTGTACAAAATGGCACAATGGTACTCAAAACAGAACTTGACCTAGATATTTATCTGATATATCTGCATACCAAGTATCATATCCGTATGTGCAAAGATTGTGAAGCAAATGAACGGAAACCAAGTTGACCGACCGACAGACAGCATCAAACCAAAATGTTCTCCCTTCTTTGAAGAGGGGGGGGGCATAAAAAAGAGATACTTTTAGATTAATTCCCCTTGTTACTGTGTGTAGTCACGTGATGATGTTTTTAACAGGCGACATATCTTCGGATAACAGTGATGTCAGAAATTGACAACAGAAAACGTCTCTTAAATTTATATGAAAGCGGAATCACTTCGGCGCAAAAAATGTGTGCAGTAACAAACAAACCTAGGTCTACTGTGTATGGTCATTTGAAAAGATTTTGGATATTGTCAAAAAATGGTGCCGAAGTTCTCATCAGCTGTTACGGTATTGGGTGGAATAAGCAAATTGTGTTTAATACCGCTTGTTTCTGTCAGTGGAAATATTTCTGCAGTGAAGTACTGTTAAATTTTGGAGGAGGGGCTGATGTCATCCAATACTGTGACAACCGATCTACCTTGTTTAACAACAAAACAACGCTACACCGCACACTGCAAGGTATACCTGTGACTGGTTTAAAAAGAATCAAGTGACCGTAATGGACTGGCCTGCTGCGTCACCGGATTTAAATCCGATAGAAATGTTTGAAAGATCATGAAAGGTCGTGTGGAAAAAAGTTCAGCCAGAATATATCACAGATTGGAAAGTTTAAATCATGGAAACATGGGTATGGATCAAAACTATATGTTAAAATAGCTTTTTCGAACAGATTGAATGGTGCATGTTTATACCCCCCGCCGCAAGCGAAGTTTGAGGGGTATATAGGAATCACATTGTCCGCCTGACCGCCTGTCTAGCTATCCGTCTGTCGGTCTGTATGTCTGTCCGTCTAGCTGTGCAAAAGTGTCCGGTCCATATCTTTCATACAAATCACTTACCCTATATTCGATGGACGTGGTCAGAAGGACACGAAGGAGTATAAAATCATATAAAATCCAAATGCATCTTTGAAACAAACACTTAATGTTTCAATCTATAAATATAAAATATTTTGCATTAGAATTTTAAAATATGAGTATTTTATGCAATACGTCAAAAGACAATTGTGAATTTCAAAGAAAAAATCCGTTACTTTACTCAGAATCGCCTTGGCACGGAAAAACATGTATGGTTGTTTCAACCGGGTATAATGTAATTCATTCATTCTGTAAGTAGTAGTTTTATCTCCTAAGTCCATATTATTTTATTAGTAAAAAGAATGAGCATATTATCTACATAAGTAGATTTATGTATATTTTAACTACACGCGTTCGGTTACAAATACACATGTTTTACGGCGATTAAAATCATGTTATTAAAATATTGATTAAGACGTAGGTATGTGCAGAAAAAAATTGTTTTTATTTATTTATTTATCTTTTTTATCTATTTTTTATTTATATCTATTTATGAAATTAGAATTATAGATTAAAAAATAATTTCAATGCAAGGAAAAGATCGGAGGCATTCCGAATAAATCGCTCATATTGCGTTCACCGTTCACACATCGTTCACCAAGTTGCCTTCAGCGTTCGTACATCGTTCACTCACCGTTCGTTCACCGTTCAGGTAGGAAAGTAGAACGTTTCAGGGACTGTAACAAAATGTACAAAACAGATATCTGAGGAACGTATCGTCTGACCTTAATTTGAAGTTTTATGTTGCACTTAGTATGATGGTTGAAACTTGTCTAAATCCAAGGGGCATAACTCTGACTAAAATGGTCCGATTGTACCCTTAACAGAACTTGACCTAGATATTTTTCTGGTTACTGTATATCAAATTTCATTTCAACCTCTGCGAAGAAAATGAACAGTTGTTATTAAAGCAACAATTATTTAATTCGGTTCGCAAGTATCGAAAATCAACCCGAGAATGCTGCCTTCGGGTGGAGATGGCTAATTTCCAGTTTGCTCTGGCGCCAGTTAATTCTAACATTTTCCTGGCACGTAAGATATCAAAATCGCAAAAAGCTTAGAAAACGTCAGATATTTCGGAATAGAAATAATTCAGAGCTGATTAAAAAGAATTACCTTAATAACATTCTTCTAGAAGGGAATGAAAATCAATAGCTGTGCCGCAAACATTTTATTTTACCATTTTAAAAATAACAAGAGCACAAGGGCCTTATTGGTCACCAGAGTGCAATACAACACAGTAAAGGGCCCATAGAAGTATAAAACAAAATTAACCGGTAAAGGCAAATGTTGCCCAAGAAATTAAAATTCAGGTATAAATCTCCTTAAGATACAACCTCGCAAAGGATGGTAACTTATTTGCTTAACTTATTTCAATTGTGAACTAGTGTTTACCTCCTTTATATTGAGGAGCAGAGAAAACTTTCACAGGTGTATGATGAAAGTATCCTAAGAATCTTTTTCTGATTTTCTTTTTTTTTCCATCAGAATTTCAAAGGGCCCCTCCTAAATCTGCCACTATCTTTATGTCTGCTTATATAAGGCCCCCTGTCACAGCAGGTGTGGCACGATAAAGATCCCTCCCTGCTCAAAGGCCCTTAGTGCCGAGCATAGGCCTAAACTTGCAGCCCTTCACCGGCAATGGTGACGTCTCCATATCAGTGAAATATTCTGGAGAGGGACGTTAAACAGTATACAATCAATCAATATAATGCAAATACAAATTACATAAAGTCATATTATTACATACTAACATTTACGATATACAATATATTTTGTCATGTATGAAGATGAATATGTGTCATTTTCCGAGCAATGTTCTTTCACCAAAATGTGAAGGTCGATCGAATTTTCTAAATCCCAATAAATCCTTAGTTCCGACCGAGGAGACCTGATTTGCAGAGAAATGTTAGAAAACACACGATTGCGACGAATAGAACCTGTTTTGATTTCAATAAATTTAAATATCAAACACTTAAGACTCTTTTAGGACGAATTACCTGTGGGCGTCTGTAACATTACTGTAGACAAGAAAACTGAAAAAAAAAAATACTAATGATCATGATAAACTGTTACATGGTCATCTGTCTGAAACGAAAGACAAGAAGCGTGATTTTTAGCTCTACTGGTCAGAGACCAGAAGAGCTTATGCGATAGTAATGCGTCCGTCGTCCGTCCGTCTGTCTGTCTGTCTGTCTGTCTGTCCGTCTGTCTGTCTCGCCCTGACCTACCCCAGAGGTCATGAATCTAGTTTTAGCTAATAATAAGTTTCAACTTTTCTGGTCCAATGGTTCTTGATAAGATTTTTTAATGACCCCATCCTATTTTTGTCTTTTTTTTATAAACTCCCTTGTGAAGATACTTGGCCCTTCATTTTAACAATTGAAATTCCCCTTTAGTCAAGGATGCTTTGTATTAAGTTTGGTCAAAATTGGCCCAGTGGTTCTTGAGAAGAAGTCGAAAATATGAAAAATTTACTGACAGACGGACGGACGACGGACAAAATGTGATCAGAAAGCTCACTTGAGCCTTAAACTCAGGTGAGCTAAAAACATAGGCCCCTTGTCACGGTTGGCGATGGCACAATAAAGAACCCTCATTGCTCAATGGCCCTCAAATTTGAATCCCTTCACCGGCCTACGGTGACGTCCCCAAATGAGTAAAAAATTCTCGAGAGGGACGTTAAACAATCTACAATCAATCTTTAAGGGTACAAGTGAAATACAGTTAGCGTTCTTCATGTATTTGAAGGGTTGCTTACAGCAAAATAGGCTAAAGAAATACGTATACACAGCCAGACGTAATACGTTTTCAACAAATTTTGCGTAATTACGATCTTTTGCTAGCCAAAATTTCATTCTTACAATATTTTGTTTCTTCAAAAGAATACAAGGATTGCACCGATAATCAAGATAATTTAAAAAATTTTTATCATGTATAAACAGGGAGAAAGTCGCAAACTTCGATGTGATTAGTTTGATTAATTTTAAATTAAAGAAAAAAAATCGGAGGAAATAAAAAAGACGAATAGGTGTTACATGTAAAATGTATATATTTGAATAAAAAAGAGGCCCATGGGCCATATTGCTCACCTAAGAAGCTTCGACCATTCCGTTCTTTACCAGATTTTCCCTTTGTTATAAATATTGTGACCACACCCTACACCACTGATCATAATTAAGACAATTTGAAATCTACACTACCGTAGGATGCTTTAATTCCCTAACATAAAACTTGTGGCCCCGCCCAACCCCCGGGGTTCATGATTTAAACAAATTAAGAATCTAAACTACCCCAGGATGCTTCCACGTAAGTTTCAGCTTTTCTGGTCCACATGCTATTATACCAGGAAAAAGTGAAATAAAATTTTTAAGTTAAAAAATAAGCAGATAATTGAGTAAAAAAAATACAACTGAATGATAACTGAAATGTATGTGCCATTCAGTCTACTGAATGGTAACTGAATGATCACGGAAAGTCTTTTCAGTGACCTTTCAGTGTCCATTCAGTGGGCATTCAATTAACATTCTTTCGACTGAATAGTGGATTTTCATCCTGTGACCGGTCCTTCGGAAGAGACCGTATAAACCGAGGTCCCGTGTCGCAGTAGGTGTTGGCACGAAAATTAAAAAAGATCCCTCCCTGCTCGATGGTCCTGAGTGCCGAGTATAGGGCATATTTCGCAGCTCTCCATCGGCAAGTGGTGGCGTCTCCATATGATTGAAAAATTCACGAGAGGGACGTTAAACAATATACAAACAATCAATCTAATAAAAGGCTTAATAGTCTATTCTTACCGTAAATTTCTATTTCACAGATTGAGACTGAAGAATTGTGTTCTGTGGGATCTGCATCAGCAGAAAAAGTAAGTGAAACAAATAAAGTTGAGAATTGCTTCGGATATTGCACTACCATCTCTGTAGATAAAGAACCAGGTATTTCAACCGTTCCAATCCGTTGGTCTTCTGATGAACAATATTCACATACGTTGTAACTTAGCCTATAAAGCGAAGTATCTGTCAAGATAAAAAAAGGAACGATAGAACAATTTTTTTTTTTAAAATCTGACTGATATTATGCTTTTTAGCATAAAGCTGTCATTCATAGTTTAAAATTAAATATTTGCATGAAGGTTTACCATCAAATTATCAAGAATCAAGGTTATGGTTACTGTAAGCAAAACTCAATTTACTTACTGATGATTTCAGGATTATTACAAAGACTAGGCTCCCCTACCCGTTCAATATTATGTGAATTGTTTTATCGTCATATTTTCAAATCCAACAATATTGTATTATATGATTCAATTATGAAAAGATACACAATCGTAGCAAACCTTGCTAATTTTCTCGATTGCTTGCATTTGTCAGTTGAGCGCTGAGAAATAAGTGGAATTCAAATAAACGAAACCAATTTGTACTTCTCAGCTTTGTTAAGGAAACAACTAGTTCAAATTTGTAGTGCATCGTATATTGCAAGTTAAATTGTGAAAAATTAAACAAGAATCAAATTACAATTGTAACAACATAGTGATGGGTAAATAGCAACTTAAATTCAATTATTTATTAAATCATCTAAAATTTACAATACTTGGTAACAATATTGTCGAGTAATAGAGGAGAGTCTCTCGTCTAAAATAACGCAGTACAAGAGATCGAACTCACTGTTTAATTATCTTATAATTAAAATTTAAAGATAATTTATTTAATTTATCTGGTCAGAGATTAGAAGAGCTTATGCAACTGTAATGCGTCCGTCTCTCTGTCTGTCCGTAAACAATTTTTCGAAATGCTTCTCCTCCTTTTGGTCTGATTTCAATATAACACAAGTTAATTGATGCAAAGCATCAAATCGGCCGCAAACAAAATTTAGCAATTAAATATCGATCCTTTCACAATTTGAAAGTGCCCATGCAAGGAAAGCACGTCAAGATATTCAAAGGTGAAATAGTTGAATCATTTTTATTTCAGGCTGTCTCTAACTATGGTACATTAAGATATAGAAAGAAGTGCATCGGTTTTGATTTCGATGAACGGTGTTGCCATGGTTATTAAAATTGAAATTTTCGTAAAATCCCTTTAAAACGCTACTTCTCCTACCGTTAAGGTATGATTTCAATATAACATATCCCATAAACAGACTACACTAAGATACATTAATTAAGTGCATCGGTTTTGGATATTGATGAACGGTGTTACCATGGTTTCTAAAAATAGAAATTTTTGTTAAATTTCTTTAAAACGCTACTCCTCCTACAGTTTTGATCTGTTTTCAATATAACTAGGCACTAACGTAGACTGCACTTAGATACATAAATAAGTGCATCCATTTTTTTATTTGAGTGAAAGGTGTTGCCAAAGTTACTAAAAAAAAATTCTGTAAAATTCCTTTGAAAGCTACACCTCCTATTGTTTTGGTCTGATTTCAATATGACTTGGCCCACAAGTAGACTACACCAAGATACAGAAAGTAATGCATTTGATTTGATTTCGATGAACGGTGTTGCTATGTTTACTAAAAATAGATTTTTTCTGTAAAATTCATTTGAAACGCTACTCCTCCAACAGTTCTGGTCTGATAACAATATAACGTAGTACACTAGTAGAGATCACTAAGATACACATTTCTATTTCTTGCTGCCTTTTGCAGTTTCAATTCCAAGAGCTACTTCTCCTTTGTTATACGTCAGACCAGTAAAGCTACAGTCTCATCAGAGACTTCTGGTTATTATGATAAAATAAATTTTGACATGGTCCCTGCATGCACTGATTTGGGGGAGTAATCGTTTCTTGCGCAATGCCATGCGTAGTGTTTGCAATAAAGGCGCCATTTTTTGCTAGCTGTTCGGCGAGCAGCTCCTTTTTCTTCCATGCAGGAGGGTCACCCAAACGATCTTCGTCCAACAGATCGGACTGTGCTTAAGATCGTGCGACGATTCGTCTGACAAAATGAGTGACACCTAAGCCGAATTAATGGCCTCCGGCCCCCTGGCCACAACGGAAACAAAAGAGAAAGTTCGGGTCGACACCACGCCGCGGATACATGCAGTCCCAAGAGACCGATCTATCGCTAGTGAAATACATGTTTTATAGAAGGAGCTCCAGATATTTGAATGAAACAAACGAAAGTTGCAACTCCTTCAGAGTATTCATGCTTGCAAACAAACTATAGCGACCATGCAAAAGATGGACAGCCTTGGCAAAAGCCCGAGTACAACTCGCAAACCCGCGAGTGTGTCTGCTCCTGGAGTTGAGCCTATACCGAATGTACAACCCCTGCAAGGTACGGTCGACCTCAGTAATCTCATTAACTTGCTCTCCTCTCATGTTTCTATTGAAATTACACAAAACCCATCCAGTAATAAAGGGAAAGTAAGACTCGTCCATAACTGCGTTTGGTTGATCCCATTATGCAACAAGAGAAGGATATTCTTCTCACACGTACCAACACTTGACTGAAGAATATAAAAAAAAGCTTGGTCGTGACTATTATGAACGGTCCATTGAACAGTGCGGCTATGGTAATGCTGCCATTATGCAGGAAATGATCATTAATCAGGAACCATTGACCATTGACCAGAGAGTGTGCAACTATCTAGAGTATACATGTACCAAATACATTAATCGTTTCTTCACCACTTGTACAACGCTTGCGCGTCATAAGGTCAATCTGAAGTCAGGGGTAAAACAACCAGCACTGCAGTGTAAACAATGCTAGACCGAGGGTATGTGAATCCCTGGTATTAGACTCGATTAAATAATTTAGGCATAATTATTTAATTTAGATAAGATTGATTATTTCACTAATTACTTATTTGAAGAAGAAAATAATAAATAATCAGGATTTTAAGACAGGAAACCTCGAAGTATATCCCGTTTCGAATTTGCTCGGTGTTCTATTTTCTACGTGCAACAAACTCTTTTTACATATAGTCAAAATTATCAAAAATCTTGATGAGAAATGACAATGAAATTGAAACATTACAACAACAATTAATATTTAGTTTAAAGCAGATTACATGATTTTCTACATGTTATGAATGAAGAATTATTTTACTCTATTACAAAAATAACTTCTCATTTCCCATGTGCACTATCTTACACAACCACAAGAAGATCAGCAGTAGCAGCGGCGATCGATAATAATTGGTCTTTACGTTTACTCTAATGGGCCTCCGTACCCGTAACCATGCAGACAGAAATAGCCTTTTTCATGTTTAATTCCATAAACCCTTTCCAGTCCGAGTTGACAATTGTAACAAGCATCAAATTTGTGCACTTAAATGAGGGATGAATGAGATTCAAACAAGCTTAAATAACCTGTAATCATCGGTTGCTATGTTAAAAATGCAACTTCCGTTAAAAAAAGAGTGCTCGCATTATTAAACGCAACGGTAGAAAAATTATTAAAGTTCAAAACATGCAAGCATGAGAGTTTTTGATCATTTTAATACCCACCATGACTTGCGGTTCAAACACCTAATATGGCATCGGATGAAACTGAGGGTATCCACGGAAGGAAATATAGCGTAATTGAGGTACCACTATTATAGCGGAATTTACATTTCCCCCCAACCTGTTAATGTTTATGTCGCTTGCGTGGCCTAGTGGTTAAAGCGCCTGCCCTAGAGTCACGAAGTAAGGAGTTGAATCCCACTATGGGACGTGGAGACCTATGAAGTATAAACAGCTCAATGACCCCAATGACCCCGAGTGCCCAGAATAAGGCAAAATTTGTGGTAAAATATAAAGGTGTCTTTAACTCTTAATTTATGCGATTTTTCGCAAGATACACGTGCACACAGCTGTTTGCATTGTTAGAAAACATTAAATACGAGGGTTGTCCAAAATAAATGGTTCTATATAATCTATTGTATATCAAAATATTTCTTATGAAAAACCAAGTCAGAATGGTTTAATTTTAATGAAGAAACGTAATATTTTTGTAAAAATCGGGGTCTTTAAACATTGCAGATTGCGCGTACGGACCAGTCTGACGTTAAGCTAATTTCATTATAACGTCTTGAAAACATTTGGATTTTGACTTAACACATGTTCATGGACACACACAACATGTAAATTTCTTTTTAAAGGCGCAAAGCACTGCCAAGTGCTAGCAGTAATCATTATGTATAGACTATAATTCATTTTATTTTTAAAATTCAAAACAATGCACAAAAAATTACGAGCGTCATCTAAATAAACAGTTTGTATACACAAACTGCACAGCCCAGTCCGACGCTGTGCTAGTTTCATAACAACGTCATGAAGGGAAATCTCCATTTTCAGTAAATTTCATGTGCTTTTAAATTCTTGTAGTGTCTTCGAATTTGTACCCACCGTTGAAAAATCGTATATACCAATCTGAAATTGATACACTAAATATATTTCAATAATTTTGAGTTGTTTTAACAAATATTTTGTCTTTTACGTCGTTTCAACCGTATAAAAACTTATTATTTTAATCAGACGCTGTCCCGTGCGAACGGCTGACGTCGCTTTTTATGTCGAGTTTTGACATATATTTGTAAGACGTTGCGCACAATACTGGTGTTACTTTTACAAATATGCGTCAGAGGATAATTTAATAAAGTTTACAGCAGTGGTTATTTGCAAAAATATTGAGTGTTATATATCATTAAAAAGGGAATTTTACAAATAATGATCACATCATATTTAGAATATATTTCAGACAGTTTTTATAGATAAAATTAGCGCTAAATGTACAGTTACGTCGTCATTTTATGATGTCCCAGCGTTACAAAAAATCATCATGCGCTTCATAAAAATAATAATTTCATGATTAATTTTGCGCCAAGAAGCATGAAAATTGGTAATTTATTATGTCATCTAAATTAAAAAGTGACGACATAATCAATTCAAACGTCCAGTTGATGAAACTGAAATTACGGCCTTGAAAATGGCGAAGTCCGTGGTGTCCCGTTTTGTTCATCTTTAACAACTAGAAGATTAAATCGCCAATAAAATGGCTAAAGCAAGGGTAAGTAAAATACTTTTGGTACAGTTATAAAGTACATTTACAACTGATTACAGTGTATTCAAAAATTATATAATTCTGACAAGATTTTTAAAGCACGTTGATTTCCTATGTGTCCAGTGAAATGTCCCAATCCTAAAAATATTAACCCTTTTGAGCAATTCTGTCATTTTGTTTTATAATTACGACTTATATATATAATCAAATTTAAATATAAGTGTTACCAGCAAAAAGTACATAAAATTTACTATAGAGATAGTACAAAATTGAACTTTAACCCGAATCAGTTTGAAAGTTACCAAGATTTTACAATGTCCAAAGAAATGTCCCGTATTAGTTTGGCGCGACGTTACGCAACGTACAAAGTCTTTTAACGTTGAATTACCTTTTTTTGAGCAGCATTTCTAACATTTTCAACTTTTCATTTCAAACACAAGTATATACTGTAATATATTTTTAATTTCCGGATTTTTAAAAAAAATATTTCTATTACTTCTTCTGCAATTAAATGTGAACCCAGGTACATATCGATGGATGTGGAATTTTTTATAAAACAGAAATCTAGGTGAAAGTTTTTCATGATATAGAATGTAAAATATAATTTCAATACCGTATTATAATGCATGGCCGTATGTTTTTCACGTCCAAAAATAATGAATAATTTTACATGTAAGCTACTTGTACTCTGACATTCTATTTAGATCAGCTGGAACTTAGCAACGGGGAAGGGGTGTCTAATCCCCCATTCGTTGCTATAGTAAAGTGATATAGAAAAAATGTAGTGTTGTATGCAAAAAATTCGAACTGGAAGAAGGTGGCATTGGAAAAAAGGTTTGCCTCTAACCCCACTCCCACCCCAACGATATAGGATTTTCCGACGAGTTTTGGTTTTTATTTATTTAATTTCTTTTTTTTTTT
>PRKT01000742.1:16563-36563 GCA_003671525.1 Saccostrea glomerata
CCCCCCCCCCCCCCCCCCCATCTTCAAAAACGACCCTACGTCACTGATCAATGAATGGACCAAATTTATCCCCGAGATATAGTCTTACCGAGTTTTTCCCAGCTGATTACCCTCTTTGCTGTTCTTCACCATCTTTACTTAACAGTATTTTACATTCTCGCAGAGTGAGCAGGGGGTGACAAATCCTTTTGCCCGGCGCCAGGGTCTATTGAGTTTTAGGAGCGGGCAAGTGAAATTTTATCAACCACGGGAAAGTGACTTGTCAAAAAATAAAATCAAATTTAAAGCCATAGATTTAAAACTAGGCATGGCCCTGGGTTTGCATGATCTACTCAGTATTTGTCTTCCTCTTCTTTTTTTTTAAAAAATATTTATAAATACAGTATTAATTTATGGAAGGGCAATCAAAAGTTTAGGTAGGGCAAGTGAATTTTAACCATGTACTTGCATAGGCGTCGGAGGGGGGTGGGGGCTAGTGGAGCTTAGCTCCCCCTTTTTTATGCAAAATTCGACAATGTATAGGCATTGAAAATTTGGGTTTACCTTTTTCTGTTGGTTTACCCCCCCCCCCTTTTTCAAATTGCTTCCGACGCCCATGACTTGCATTTGGACAAGTGCTTAAAAAATCTATTTGTCAGGCCTTTGACTTTGATTTTTAATTTAAGGAATAACTGTCTTATTTTTCGATTTCATGAAGTGATCAATCGATTGGCTTGCGTGATAATTTGCATAAACGCCGAATATACATGTAGGTGCCTACTAAGTGTCCTTTTTTTTATTATTGTAAATTATTTCAAATTATGTCTTAAAATAAGGGGAAGAGGAGATGATTTCTTTTGAAAAGCAAAAATGTGGCATTTTAAATATTCCTTGTATCCACGGTCACAATATGCTTCACAAAGGCACGACCAGTATTTTGTCCACGCTCAATCGCAACTTCTCGGGCCTTTCCGACTATAGCGGAAAAACGACCTCGAATGTATATGGTAGCCGCCATGACAACCCTCCCTTTTCACGATCTTTGAAATAAATGCATGGAGACCTTTTAGCTGTGGAATATGAAGTTTAACTTTATTCAATGTAATGATATTACCTAAAATATACTATAAAAGGGACATCTAACTCTGACTATTCTATATTTGACTAAACAGGAAATGTATAAATTTTTAACATCCGGTGATGTTAATACATTCGAGGATGTTTTTCCGACCTCTGACGGAAAGACCCGAGATGATACGATTGTGTCCACGCTGTGCGGAAAAGTATATCTGAATATCTGTCATGTATCTCATATCCCACGGAGACCATGCATGAGTTTACTGACGGGTGTGCAGCCCAGTATAAAAGTCGACATTGCTTTGGTGACATCAGTAACTCCTGTCAGGATTTTGGGTTCAAGCATTTTACCCGAAATTTCTTTGAGACAGCTCATGCTAAAGGTAAAGAAGTTTTCTTCAACTCGATTTCTCACAAATAAATTTTCATACATGTAACAAAACAAATATTTCAAAAAAATCTTCTCAGTTACACTAAAGTTGAATGTTGATTAAAAGAAGCGAAAATTTGGTGAATACAATTAGGACATGTGACCAGTCTGCTCTAGGTCTATAAATACCTTTCAAACCTCTTAATCTTTGAAGTAATGATTTTGTAAGAAATTCACATAGCTTCTGTGACATCAGGGTTAAATTCGAATTCGTCGTTTAATTGAGTTCAGATTTTAAAAAACGGCGCAATTTAAATATTTATATGCCCGGTACATACAGTTATAAGCTTAATTGTATTTTTAAATTTATACAAATTTATACATTACAGGGCCTCAAGATGCTGCAGGGGGGGGGGGGGCTTCTTAAAAGGCAAGCAGACATGGCGGTTTTGAGAGGACAGGCACTTATACAAAATGCACAGGACCTGTACGACTTTGCAGTTTCTATTTTGACCATGACAAAGTCCGTGTGCCGACGTAGAATCTTTCGTTTTATGGATTGCATTCCAAGAGATGACAACTTGCGATTTAAGTCAGTACCTAATATCAGGTCTGTTCATCAAGTTTTCGTTCGAGACTCCGACGACGAAATAACAACCCGCGAACTGTCCTGTTTCTGTGATAAATGCGATTCGCATTCCTATGATGAATGCTTAAATGTTCCAGCAGCTGGACATTTTCTAAATATTAAAATGATACAGGAAACTGACACCACAACCGATGTCGATCAGGATGACGACCAGGGATCCATGGCAAAACTTGTTTCTAAAGGCCAGGTTATTGCTGTGTACGCAGATGATCCACATCAAGACTATTTCTTATTAAAAGTCCAAGAACCTGCCCATACACTGGACAGCGACAAAACTGATTCGTGGGGCTCGACATTACCAGCTGGTACTGATGTCATAACTGGACTGTATTATGACAATACAAAACAGAATCCTCTTAGATATAAACTTTTAAGATGGAGAAAGGCAATTGTACCAGCAAGTGCAGCAGTTTACATCTGCTCCGAAGTAGATGCAAGGGTCACTATTAATTTAGACGAAGATGTTCATTTGAATATACTGCATGCGATAAACGAATCGAAATCCTTATGTCCTAGA
The DNA here is from genome assembly GCA_003671525.1 of Saccostrea glomerata. NCBI lineage: Eukaryota > Metazoa > Mollusca > Bivalvia > Ostreida > Ostreidae > Saccostrea > Saccostrea glomerata. The sequence goes on from PRKT01000742.1 coordinate 19,156, forward strand.
TACATGTAGGTTGACATTTTTTTGAATCGTATAAATACTGTACATACACATAACGACATGGGAAAACAATTATCAAATAAATACCGTATGTATTTTAAAGTATGAATTGATAATTGTCTTATGTACTTCGTTTTTGAAATATTGTTTAATATATCAAAGAACATTTCCAGTACGTAATATACTCAAATATGCATGATACAAAATGCATGGATTGTTTTAGGAAATTTTGTTGATCATATATTTTAAAATATTGCCCAAGATTTATACTTCTGGCAAATACATGTAGCTCAATTTATAATGTTTTAGCTCACCTGAGCCGAAGGCTCAAGTGAGCTTTTCTGATCACATTTTGTCCGTCGTCCGTCCGTCTGTCCGTCTGTCTGTCTGTCTGTCTGTAAACTTTTCACATTTTCGACTTCTTCTCAAGAACCACTGGGCCAATTTTGACCAAACTTGGTACAAAGCATCCTTGGGTGAAGGGAAATTTAAATTGTTAAACTGAAGGGACATATCCCCTCGCAAGGGGAGATAATCAAGAAAAGACAAAAATAGGGTTGGGTCATTAAAAAATCTTCTTCTCAAGAACCACTGGGCCAGAAAAGCTGAAACTTATGTGGAAGCATCCTGGTATAGTGTAGATTCTAAATTGTTCACATCATGACCCCCAGGGGAAGGGCGGGGCCACAATGGGGAATCAAAGTTTTACATAGAAATCTATCGGAAAAATCTTTGAAAATCTTTTTCTCAAGAACCACTGGGCCAGAAAAGCTGAAACTTATATGGAAGCATCCTGGTATAGTGTAGATTTTAAATTGTTCAAATCATGACCCCCGGGGGAAGGGTGGGGCCATAATAGGGAATCAAAGTTTTACATAGAAATATATAGGAAAAATCTTTGAAAATCTTCTTCTCAAGAACCACTGGGCCAGAAAAAGTGAAGCTTATGTGGAAGCATTCTGGGGTAGTGTAAATTCTAAATTGTAGGAATCGTGACCCCCGGGTGAAGGGCGGGGACATTATAAGGAATCAAAGTTTTACATAGAAATATATAGGAAAAATCTTTGAAAATCTTCTTCTCAGGAACCACTGGGCCAAAAAAGCTGAAACATATGTGCCCATGGAAGGATCATGGGGTAGTGTAGATTTCAAAATGTCTAAATTATGATCAGTGGGGTAGGGTGGGGATGCATTATGTATAACAAGGGGGAAATCTGGTAAAGAACAGAATGGTCAAAGCTTCTCAGGTGAGCGATGTGGCCCATGGGTCTCTTGTTTTTAATGGCTCTTACATTTTACAAATTAAGATTAAATACATATATGTAAAATTGCAGTGAAAATATATAATCAATATTTCTAATAGCTATAGACTTTAAATTATCTTAAATAATAATTGAAAATGGTGTGGGCTCAAACTTATGTATTACAATTTTAACTTACGGAAAGTTTATTAACAATGTCTATAATGAGTGAACAATGACTGTTTGAGGGTGTTTGTAAACCCCGACCTACCTTAATCTTTCTTATAATATTAAAATTAATTTTAATTTATAATTAATCAGAGGTACATGTATCAACGTGAAAAATACCGTCTTGCATTATTAAAGTATTTTGTTGAAAATGTAACGTTGTTTTTGTACATTATTTTACACAATTTTTGACGTTATAAGCGTAACGTTAAGTAACACCAGTATTATGCGCGACGTCTAAGGGTTTTTGTTTAGTATCTGTACTGTCTATATAGTAAGCGATACTTAGGATATCATAAAATGTTTATAGCCTCTTAATTTGTGTTACATAAAATTTTTATTAATTTTTGACTTGTCTTATATAGAAAATACATGTAATCATTTTAATCCGAACACTTTATATCAGAGTTTTAAACCTTGGTCCGTGCGCACTATCCGCGACCTATAAAAACCCCGATATTTACAAAAATTTTACGTTCCTTCAATAAAAATTATATCATTCTGATTTATTTTTTCATAAGAAATATTTTGATATACAACAGATTTATACAGAACCATTTATTTTGACAAAAACGTCATTGTCCACGAACGTTTTTGACAACCCTCGTATATATATAATTATACATAATAAATGAAATGCATGCATTTTGAATTGATTTACTTAAAAGAGTTGTGTCAGTTCAGCTAGTACCATTGTAAAATTTTATAAATTGTGAATGCATTTTTATGCGCCCGGATCGATAGATCCCGGGCGTATATTGTTTTTGTCCTGTCTGTTTGTCTGTTTGTCTTTCTGTCTGTTGTCAACTTTAACCTTCGCCATAACTTTTGAACCATAAGAGATACAGACTTTATATTTGGTATGCACATTCCACTAATAAAGTCCTTTAGAATGACATCAAGGTCAATGATCTTGTGACCTTGACTGTGACCTATATGCTAAAAATAGTTTTTCCACCGTTTGTCATAACTTTTGAACCATAGGACATAGGGCACAGACTTTATATTTGGTATGCATATTCCAATAATAAAGTCCTTTAGAATGACATCAAGGTCAATGATCTTGTGACCTTGACTGTGACCTATATGCTAAAAATAGTTTTTTCCACTGTTTGTCATAACTTTTGAACCATAGGACATAGGGACTTCATATTTGGTATACTTACTCCATTAATAAAGTCCTTTTAAATGACATTAAGGTCAATGACCTTGTGACCTTGACTGTGACCTATATGCTAAAAATAGTTTTTTCCACTGTTTGTCATAACTTTTGAACCATAGGACATAGGGACTTCATATTTAGTATACTTTCTCCAATATTAAAGTCCTTTCAAATGACATCAAGGTCAATGACCTTGTGACCTTGACTGTGACCTATATGCTAAAAATAGTTCTTTTTACTGTTTGTCATAACTTTTGAACAATAGGACATAGGGACTTCATATTTGGTATAATTACTCCATTTATAAAGTCCTTTCAAATGACATCAAGCTCAATGATCTTGTGACCTTGACTGTGACCTATATGCTAAGAATAGCTTTTTACACTTTTTACCATAGCTTTTGAACCATAGGAGATAGGAAATTCATATTTGGTATGCATATTCCACCGATTAAGTTCTTTCAAACGACACCAAGGTCAATGACCTTGTGACCTTGCCTGTGACCAATATGCAAAAAATAGATTTTTTGAACTTTGTTGCCGCCGGGCGCATAGTGTTTTACAAACAAATCTTGTTTTTTTTATGCCCCCGTGAACGAAGTTTCGAGGGCATATAGTTTTTGTCGTGTCTGTCTGTCTGTCTCACTATCTGTCTGTCTGTCTGTCTTGTCTCTCTGTCTGTTTGTCCGCAAAAAATTTAACCTTGCCCATAACTTTTGATTTAGTGGAACTATGACTTTCATATTTCATATGTGTATTCTTTGTGACAAGACCTTTCTTTGAGTACCACCAAATGTGACCTTTTGACCTTGACCTTGGAGTTTGACCCACTTTTACATGAAAATTAAAAAATTTTACTTTGGCCATATCTTTTGAACAGTAAAAACCAGGACAATTATACTTCACATATGTAATGTTTGTTGAAAGACCTTTCACTGGATACCAACAACCTTGACCCTTTGACCTTGACCTTGTAGATTTCCTTACTAGTGAAAAAACTTTAACCTTGGCCATAACTTTTGAACGGTAAAGGATAGGGCTTTCATACTTTCATACTTCATACATGTAATCCTTGTGAAAAGACCCTTCATTGGATACCAAGAACTTTGACCTTGACTTTTGAAATTTACCTACTTTAAAAAAGCAAACCTTGACAATAACTTTTAGAGACTTAGGGCCAGTGCTTTCATACCTTACACAATTGATCCTTTTGACAAGACCTTTCTTTGGGTACCACCAAATTTGACCTTTTGACCTTGAACTTGGAGTTTGACCCACTTTTACATGAAAATTTTAAAATTTTACTTTGACCCTATCTTTTGAACAGTAGACACGAAGACATTTATACTTCACATATATATAATGTTTGTTAAAAGACCTTTCACTGGATACCAGCAACTTTGACCCTTTGACCTTGTAGATTTCCTTACTAGTGAAAAAACTTTAACCTTGGCCATAACTTTTGAATGGTAAGGGATAGGGCTTTCATACTTCATACATGTAATCCTTGTGAGAAGACACTTCAAGGGATACCAAGAACTTTGACCTTGACCTTTGAGAATTACCTACTTTAAAAAAGCAAAACTTGACCATAACTTTTCAAGATTTAGGTCTAGTGCTTTCATACTTTACATATTTGATCATTATGACAAGACCTTTCATTTGATAACAATAACTTTGACCCTTTGACCTTGACCTTGGAGTTTCACCTACTTTATAAGAAATTGAACTTTGTTCATACCTTCTGAACGGTTAGGGCTAGGGCTTTCATGCTCTACAAAAGTATTTTATGTGGCAAGACCTTTCATTTGATACTAATAACATTGACCTTTTAACCTTGACCTTGGAGATTTTTGTAATTATTAAGAACTTTAACATTAGCTTACTTTCAAATTTCACAATTGTTTTCCCGTGAGAATACCCTACTTTTGGTACCAATTAATTAAATTTGCATTTAAGAAAAGCTTAATCTTTGCTCTGTTGCCATACGGGGCATCAGTGTTTTACAAACACATCTTGGTTTTTTTTTTTTTTTTTATCATATTTATAAAATAAATTATATATAAGTTTTTGATAATAATGACATCTTTATCCAACATCTCACTGTAATTCCATGTTACTTCAGAATTAATAAAAATAATTATTTATTCCGAATTAATGTTCTTTAAATTAGACTCATATATATATATAGATCCATGCCGTATACCCCTGCGCAAAATGTTATACAGAGCGAATATAAGAAGTCTTATTTTATCAGATTGTGCTTTTGTTGTGTGTATCAATTCTATAATCTTTGTTTTTCACAAAATATATAAAAGAAAAATTCAAATAAACACAACAATTTTCACACTGACAATTAACCCCGATCAAATAGCATTACTTAAGATCCACTCCCCAAAAACCTTTGAGATATCAGATAAGGAGTGCCTCTCGCTTAGTTGGTCAGTTTCAGTGTCAGGATAACCTTGTTATGCAATTTTCTTGCTGGGCAGAGTATAGCTGCAGCTGATCTAGGTCAAAATTTGAATTCAACTGATGGACAAGAAGTGCGCGTCTCCTTGCTGTTCATATTTAATGTGTTTTCAAGCTACATACACAAGGATTAAGGCTGGAATATCAACTTCTGCTCAGTAAGTATTATTTCCTTTTCATGGATTTTAGAAATTAAGTTTATTTAGTATCTGTACATCATTTAATTCTTGTTTTATACTAAGTATATTTGAAATCTACGTGAAATGCACATCCTTGGTTCGTGTATTATGTGTATTGTTTATTATTCATTTGGTTATGAAATATAAGTATACTAATATATTATACAATTTAATTAATTGTACTCCTTCGTATGGTTCAATCAACCAGTGGTGCAGGGAATTGATTGTATATAGTCAGCCTTGATTGCATCAGATTCTTCGCCCGTGAAAATTATAGAAAGGAATGCAACATTTTGTAAGCACACTATGTCTATATGTATGTCTATAACATTTTCTTTAGTAATAATTATTCATAAGCATACTAATACGGATTTTAATATGAAGTTAACTATAATTCTTTCTACTGATATTAATTAAATCCAGGTACCGGAAAATATTCCTTTGTCTGATTTTTTAAATTTTTCATTTATATTTATTTTTATCGTTTGAAATAACGTGATACGTACATTGTATCGAACACATTTCTTTCACATCTTTTTTTCTTTTGTTTATAGGCTTGTGCTCTAGAGGCGGATTCTCCTGTTCATTTCTTTCATTCGTTGGACTTAACTACAGATGTATATGCGTGATTAAAATCAATGGATCCGCCACTTTGTGGAACTTAGTAGTGTAAGACAGACGCGTACTTTGAAGAACCTTAATGTGATAACTGGACCCCCTTTCACTAGGAATATAAATTTTGTCAAGCAGTGTTTTTTGAGATTCAGTGATTGAATCCAAATTTGTGTTTGTCTTTAAAATACAAACTAAAATGAATTCTCTCACAATCGTAATACTGGATTATAACTTATATTAATATTACGCAACTTGAATAAAAAAAATTATTAGAATTTGAAATGTATTTGTTTATAAAGTAAAATGTAATATGAATTCAACGTGATTTCAACCAAATATCAACGTTTGTACAACCAAAAAATTTCAATCAAATCTCAACCTAATTACAACCAATGTTCACTTTTGTTCAATGTTGATATTTGACGTTGAAACAACGTTGAATCTTAAACGTTTTATCAACTTTCATTTGCAACCAAAATTCAACCAAAAACTCAACCCATTTTCAAAGTTAATTCAACGTAGAAAATTGACGTTGAAACAACGTTATGTTTCAACGTTGCCTCAACTTTCATTTGCATCCAAAATTCAACGTTGATTCAACGTTGAAGTGCAACGTTGTTTCTACGTTGAATCAACGTTGAAATGCCTGCTGGGATAAAATGAATCTATTTATAAAGTAAATATGCTTGTTCTTTTCACTAATAAAATAATGTGGACTTCTGAAGATAAAACTACTGCTTACGCGGTTGAAACAACCATACATGTATTTCCGTGCCATGTGATTCTGGGTAAAATAACGGATTTCTTAAAATTCACAATTATCTCTTGACGTTGACTATTATTGTACTGCATAAATACTCTCGTTTTATTTAAATTCTAATGCAAAATATTCTATATTTATGTGCCTTTTTGTATTCTTTTATGATATTAATTTTAGCTAACTTTTTCATATATCTGTAGACATTTCCCGGCCGTGATTATACTCGGTCCAGATTTCAAATTATTTGTAATAGAATAAATTTTCCAAACTGAATAAGTAATGTGCTGCCATAGTTTTTATTGAACAGAGAAACGTACGAGAGAGAGAGAGAGAGAGAGAGAGAGAGAGAGAGATACCCCTTCGATTCTCAGACATCTGTTGTATCAAATAAAAATTCTTGTTATTTTTACTAAATATCCAAGCAGTAAAGGTAATCTTTTTTTTAGATTAACAAATCCATTTGATGCAGAAATCATTGGCTTTTATTTTCCAACATCAAGTTCACACAATTCACAGGAAGTTCGTGCTAGTAGCGTGCTTGTGCTGTCAATCAAAATAATTCGACACAGTGGAGTTGTGGAAATCGCGTTTCAATGAACATGCCGAAGGCCAAGAGTCACTTAGTATTTCCAAGAAGTTTTAAATTTTCCCTATCATTTCTAGATCTGATTTTTGTATTTCTGCAGAAACAATAAATAAATAATGGGAATATACTTAAAGGATTAAGTTTTAAATTGAATTCGAAACATATTCCCTGCCAATTTAAAATACTACTGTCGGCAAAAGTTTATTCAAAAATACTATTGTTTAATGACTGTTTGATGTTGGTTTTAAGAATGGTTTTATTGTGTTACAATTCACATTAAATATTAATTAAAATAAACTGAAAAAACTCTAAGCAAACATGTATTTAAACATATGTTTAGGTACAGTAAAGGAGGGAATTTTCCTGCTATAATAATAGACTATTTTAAACAGTTGGTCTTTTCCACAATTTAAAACCACACTATCAATTTAATTTGCTCTAAAGATATTTAATTAGCTGAATATTTGCATTACCTTTCATAATTCTCAAACCTACGTGTAGTTTAGAATACGCGTTACTGTAGAAATAATTTTTTCTTATGTATTCTTGTCCTGTAAAAGACTTGGCTTAATCATTATACATCCATCAATAATTTGTCCTATTTAAAACTAGTGCTAATTGTAACGGGAACCGTTACAGATGTTCCCCAAACGCTCCCCAACTCCCTTTTGGTGCCATATTCTCTGTAAGCTTCATTAAATAACTCATGAACGGCAATTCTACAATTATTTTTCCATTTCCTGACATTTGTAGTGATCTATAAATTTAACCTACAAACCATCTAGCAGAGGAATATAAAAATATCATGTTAACCCAAATAGAAGACAGAATCAAAGAGAGTTATTTAACCAAGTTAACAAATCATTATATAGTCTGTACAAATTCAGGTGTAGTTTGTCACAGACAACAAAGTTAATAACTATGTACACATTTAAATAACTCTAACATGTCTAATTATAAATCTAATATGAAGATCAAATCATTATTAATTTGACAACTTATCAATTAATATCCTTTTTTTAAAAACATTTCTTGTTACATAACACAAGTTAGAATTCAATTAACCATGTAATGTATTTACACTTAAAAGTTATCACTATGATAATTCCTGGTTAATGTCTTGTAATTACACATAAAACAATGACTATAATATATTGTACACACTAATCATCGTAAACAAACATATAATAATACTTCAGTATAACTTACCAGTCAGATTATCCCCTCCATAGATAAGTCTGTAGATGTTCACTGTGTTGTATGATCCTACCCAGACAGAGCGGGTGATGTCATCATAACTCAGGCTGAATGGTTCGTCTATCCTGTGTTGTTCTCTGTCTAACTGTGTCAGGTAGTTACCATTTTTATCAATGATAAGTACTGTGTCGGTGTTAATATCACACAGCAGGATGTGTGACAGCGCGTCAGTACAGATTCCTAGTGGTCCTGATGGAGTACGTGTGTAGGAGAAGCGATGTCTTCCTCTCCTGTCTGTCACCACTACACCACGGTTCATGTCAGACACAATAACATCTCCATTGCGGTTCTCTGTGATGTAGATAGGATATATATACAGTCCCTGACCTGTGTTGTCGTGCGGTATGGTCTGTATGTGTTCTCCTGTGTTAGTGTAACGCTTTACTTGGCCTGTAGCTGTATCAGTATTACGTATCCCGACCAGCAGGTCTCCAGTGGAGGGGGAGCTGTAGACACACCGTGGCCACCATGGTGATGTGTACGATATCAGTGTGGTCTTTACTTTATCTTTAGATCGTTTTATTATGTTACGGTCACTGTCTATATAAATCACATCACCATTTTGAGTCACAGTATGTACTCCATCACCATATTTAGCTAAATCCGTCACACGATCTAGAATGTCACCTCTCGTGTTAGTTAAGATGAGATTGCCTTCATTATCACTGATCCAGACCCGGTCTGTTGACACGAGGGTAATGTGTTTACACTGACTAACACCTCTCACTGTGACAGATTCCTGTAATACTGCTGTATACATCACACCAGACTTTAATTTCCTGTGACTTTATAATCCTGTGTAGATTTCAGTCAGGGAGATCTCTCTGTCAATTACAACACTGTTCTAGAATTATCTACATCAGGAACACACTGTTTATAAATAACAAATGTGCTCATTGTAAAATGTTTGGGTTTTAAGAACTTATACAGTGTTAAACAATTAAATAGAATTACCAGATAAACATAAATACCTTGACACTGGCTTCTCAATGCTTTGTCTCCATTCATAGCAGCCTCCAAGTGTTCTCAATTAAACCTGTCTAACAAAGCAATATTTGTAATTAAAACACATATAAATTGTGAAATACTGGAAAACAATTCAGATTTTTATAGATGTTAACATGAAATCATTCAAAACCTGACATTCTATGATATTGTATTTACAATTCAGTCTTTACAGAAGAAAAATCATGATAAAATCTGCATTCTTACCATTACTAATTCATAGTTATTACAATAAAGTGTTAGATAGGAAAGTTCTACAGTAACTATGAGACTCTATAGATAGGTATGATTACTGTGTACTTAAACACAGTTATAACAAGAGGCCCATGGGCCACATTGCTCACCTGTGCACACTGGCTAAGAAATAAAAGCAGAAATCACTTCAGTATTGAGTAGTTTAGATGGGGGGGAAGGGGGTGTTCTGAAATTTTAAACTACCAAATACCCGATGATGCTTCCATACAACAAATGCCTTTACTGTTTTTGAGCAGATGATTTTACCCTATTTATTCATTTGACCCCCCCCTCCCATTGTGGCCCAGCTCTAACCGTGGTAGCCCTCATTTGAACCAGTATGACTTTGTAATACCTGAGGATGCCTCCATATCTATATGATTAAACATAACTTTTCTGTTCTTGGGAAAAAAAAATCCTTGATATTTATAGATTTCCAATAGTGGCCCACCCTACCTACCCCCTACTTCACATTCATGACTTGAATCAACACTACGTAAGGATGCTTACATAAAGATACGACCAATCATGGCTTTATAGTTCTTAAAAAGAAGAGTAACAGTAAAAAAACTTTGATTTTCCAACGTATTTAATATAATACATATATTAAATTTTAATCGTCAATTGTGGCCCCGCCCTACCCCCGGGGGTCATAATTTGAATCTACACTACCTCTGAGGATGCTTCCACTTGAGCTTCATCTTTCCTGGCCCAGTAGTACTGGAGAGGAAGATTTTCAAAGACTTTTCCTATATATTCCTATGTAAAACTTTGATCTGACAGCCATTGTGGCCCCGCCCTACCCACGGAGGTAATGATTTGAACAAACTTAAATCTACACTACATGAGGATGCTTCAACATGAGTTTCATCTTTCCTTGCCCAATGGTTTTGGAGAAGAAGATTTTTAAAAGATAAAAAAGCTAATTCATAATTATCTCCCCTTGGAAGAGGGCTAGGCATTTTATTTGAACAAATTTGAATACCCTTCATCCAAGGATACTGTGTGCCAAGTTTGGTTGAAATTGGCTAAGTGGTTCTTGTGAAGAAGTCAAAAATGTGAAAAGTTTACAGACAGACGCCGGACAAAATGTGATCAGAAAAGCTCACTTGAGCCTTCCGCTCAGGTGAGCTAAAAAACTAAATTTAGGCATTAGTTAAACCGGTCAAAATGGTGATTTCTTCCTTTTCTTTAGCTTTAGATACTTCAACAGCACATCCTGGGAGACCTGTCAAAATCAACACAGTACAATGAGTAAATATTTCTGTATAGCTTCAATGTCTTAAAAGACTGATGTTATTGTATGATATATCTTAGATTATTCATGGAAATGTAGACCTGAATTTTGTCAAGTCTTTAAAATACCAACCAATTATATTAAACAAGAGGCCCATGGGCCACATCACTCATCTGAGCACTATGGCTAGGAAAAAAATGCAAATTGGTTGATTATTGAAAGTTTAAATCAAAAGTAGTCCCATGACCAGTCATGGCTTTGCTATTCTTGAGAAGATGAGAATTTTCCTATATATTTCTATGTAAAACTTTGGTCGACCATTGTGGCCCTTCCCTACCCCCGGGGGTCATGATTTAAAGAATTTTGAATCTACACTACCTGAGGATGCTTCCATATAAATATGATGAATTATGGCTTTGTCTTTCTTGTGAAGGAGATTTTAAAAGAATTTTCTTATATATTTCTATGTAAAACTTTGGTCGGCCATTTTGGCCCCGCCCTACCTCTGAGGGTCATGATTTGAACAAATTTGAATCTATACTACCTAAGGATGTTTCCCCATAAGTTTCATCTTTCCTGGCACAGTGGTTCTTAAGAAGAAGATTTTTAAAACATATCCCACCAAATTTTTACTTAATTCCCAATTATGTCCCTTGAATGAGGGCATGGCCCTTCATTTAAACAAACTCAAATCCCCTTTACCCAAGGATACTTTGTAGCAAGTTTGGTTGAAATTCGCCCAGTTGTTCTTGTCAATGAGAACGAAAATGTGAAAAGTTTACAGACAGACCGACACCGGACAAAATGTGATCAGAAAAGCTCACTTGAGCCTTCCGCTCAGGTGAGCTAAACAAGAGGCCCATGGGCCACATCGCTCACCTGAGCACTGTGGCTAGGAAAAAGTAGAAATTGGTTTATTATTGAAAAGTTTAAATCCAAAAGTAGTCCCGTGACCAATCATGGCTTTGCTATTCTTGAAAAGAAATTTTTTAAAATGTTTCTATATATTTCTATGCAAAAATTTTATTGGACATTTTATTTTGCCCCGCCCTACCCCTTGGGGGTCATGATTTGAACAAACATGAATCTACACTACCTCAAAATGCTTCCATATTAATATGATCAGTTATAGCTTTGCTTTTCTTGAGAAGAAGATTTTTAAAGAATTTTCCTATATATTTCTATATAAAACTTTGATCGGCCATTTTGGTCCCACCCTACTCCTGGGGGTCATGATTTGTACAAACTTGAATCTACACTACCTGAGGATACTTCCATATAAATATGAGCAATTATGCCTTTACTATTCTTGAGAAAAAGATTTTTAAAGAATTTTCTTATATATTTCTATGTAAAACTTTGGTCGGCCATTGTGGCCCCGCCCAACCCCCCGGGGGTTATCATTTTAACAAATTTGAATCTACACTACCTGAGGATGCTTCCATATAAGTTTCAGCTTTTCTGGCACAGTGGTTCTTGAGAAGAATATTTTTAAAGAATTTTCCTATATCTCTCTATGCAAAAAATTTATTGGCCATTGTGGCCCCGCCCTGCCTCGGGGGGTCATGATTTGAACAAACTTGAATCTACATTACCTGAGGATGCTTCCATTTAAGTTTCATCTTTCCTGGCACAGTGGTTCTTGAGAAGAAGATTCTTAAAGCATTTTCATTTATATTTCTTTGTAAAACTTTGGTCGGCCATTGTGGCCCCGCCCTACCCCTGGGGGTCATGATTTGCACAAATTTGAATCTACACTACCTGAGGATGCTTCCATATAAGTTTCAGCTTTTCTGGTACAGCAGTTCTTGAGAAGAAGATTTTTAAAGAATTTTTCTATATCTTTCTATGTAAAACTTTGGTCGGCCATTTTGGCCCCGCCCTACCCCTGGGGGTCATGATTTGAACAAACTTGAATCTACACTACCTGAGGATGCTTCCATATAAGTTTCAGCTTTCCTGGCACAGTGGTTCTTGAGAAGAAGATTTTTAAAACATACCACCAATTTTTTATTAATTCCCAATTATCTCCGCTTGAATGAGGGCTTGGCCCTTCATTTGAACAAACTTGAATCCCCTTTAACCAAAGGATGCTCTGTGGCAAGTTTGGTTAAAATTAGTCCAGCAGTTCTTGAGAAGAAGTCGAAAATGTGAAAAGTTTACAGACAGACAGACAGACGGACAGACGGACTACAGACAAAATGTGATAAGAAAAGCTCACTTGAGCCTTCCGCTCAGGTGAGCTAAAAACTAAATTTAGGCATTAGTTAAACCTGTCAAAATGGTGATTTCTTCCTCTTCTTTAGCTTTACATAGTTAAACAGCACATCCTGGGAGACCTGTCAAAATCAACACAGTAAAATGAGTAAATATTTCTGTATAGATTCAATGTCTTAAAAGACTAATGTTATTGAATGATATATTTTAGATTATTCATGGAAATGTAGACCTGAATTTTGTCAAGTCTTTAAAATACCAACCCCTTATATTAAACAAGAGGCCCATGGGCCACATCGCTCAGCTAAGACCTATGGCTAGGAAATAAAAGAAGAAATCACTTCAATATTGAGTAGTTTAGACAGGGGGATCGGAAATTTTAAACTACCAAATACCAAGTGATGCTTCCATACAACAAATGCCTTTACTGTTTTTGAGCAGATGGTTTTCCCTATTTATTCATTTGAATCCCCCCTCCCTCCCATTGTGGCCCAGCTCTAACCGTGGTAGCCCTCATTTGAACCAGTATGACTTTGTAATACCTGAGGATGCCTCCATATTTATATGATTAAACATTGCTTTTCTGTTCTTGGGAAAAAAAAATCCTTGATATTCATAGATTTCCAATAGTGGCCCACCCTACCTACCCCCTACTTCACATTCATGACTTGAACAAACTTGAATCAACACTACGTAAGGATGCTTACATAAAGATATGACCAATCATGGCTTTATAGTTCTTAAAAAGAAGAGTTTTCAAAAATTTGATTCTCCAATGTATTCATTCCGATGTAAAACTTTAATCGTCAATTGTGGCATAGCCCTACCCCTGGGGGTCATGATTTGAACAAATTTGAATCTACACTACCTGAGGATGCGTCAACATAAGTTTCATCTTTTCTGGCCCAATGGTTTTTGAGAAGAAGATTTTTAAAAGATGCAATTAATTTTTCGCTTATTCATAATTATCTCCCTTTGGAAAGAGCCTGGCCTTTCATTTTAACAAATTTGAATCCCCTTTATCCAATGATACTGTGTGCCAAGTTTGGTTGAAATTGGCCCAGTGGTTTTTGAAAAGAAGTTGAAAATGTGAAAATTTTACAGACAGACAGACGCATGACAACATGTGATCAGAAAAGCTCTCTTAGGACTTGGGCTCAGGTGAGCTAAACAAACTAAATTTAGGCATTAGTCAAACCTGTCAAAATGGTGATTTCTTCCTCTTCTTTAGCTTTACATAGTTAAATAGCACATCCTTTTTCTGTTTTTGAGCAGATGATTTTTCCCTATTTATTCATTTGAACCCCCCCATTGTGACCCAGTCCTAACCATGGTAGCCCTCATTTGAACCAGGATGACTTTGTACTGTCTGAGGATACCTCCATATCCTTATGATTAAACATTGCATTTCTGTTCGTGGGAAAAAAAAATCCTTGATACTTATAAATTTCCAATTGTGGCCCACCCTACCTACCCCCTACTTCACATAAATGACTTAAACAAACTTGAATCAACACTAAGTAAGGATGCTTACATAAAGATATGACCAATCATGGCTTTATTGTTCTTAAAACGAAGCGTTTTAAAAAATTTGATTTTCCAATGTATTTATTGCTATGTAAACCTTTAATCGTCAATTGTTGCCTCGCCCTACCCCTGGGGGTCATGATTTGAACAAACTTGAATCTACTCTACATGAGGATGCTTCAACATGACTTTCATCTTTCCTGGCCCAAGGGTTTTGGCAAAGAGGAGTTTTAAAAGATGAAATTAATTTTTCGCTTATTCATAATTATCTCCACTTGGAAGAGGGCTTGGCCTTTCATTTGAACAAATTTGAATCTCCTTCATCCAAGGATGCTTTGTGGCAAGTTTGGTTGAAATTGGCCCAGTGGTTCTTGAAAAGAAGTCGAAAATGTGAAAAGTTAACAGACAGACGGATGCCAGACAAAATGTGGTCAGAAAAGCTCAGTTGAGCCTTCGGCTCAGGTGAGCTAAAAAACTAAATTTAGGCATTAATTAAACCTGTCAAAATGGTGATTTCTTCCTCTTCTTTAGCTTTAGATAGTAAAACAGCACATCCTGGGAGACCTGTCAAAATAAACTCAGTACAATGAGTATATATTTCTGTATAGCTTCAATGTCTTGAAAACTAATGTTATTGAATGATATATTTTAGATTACTCATGGAAATGTATACATGGATTTTGTCAAGTCTTTAAAATACCAACCCCTTATATTAAACAAGAGGCCCATGGGCCACATCGCTCACCTGAGCACTATAGCTAGGAAAAAAAGCAGAAATCACTCAGTATTGAGTAGGTTAGACGGGGGGATCTGAAATTTTAAACTACCAACTACCCAATGATGCTTCCGTACAATAAATGCAATTTTTCTGTTTTTGAGCAGATGATTTTTCCCTATTTATTCATTTGAACCCCCCCCCCCATTGTGACCCAGTCCTAACCATGGTAACCCTCATTTGAACAAGTATGACTTTCTACTATCTGAGGATGCCTCCATATCTATATGATTAAACATTGCATTTCTGTTCTTAGGAAAAAAATTCCTTGATACTTATAAATTTCCAATTGTGGCCCACCCTACCTACCCCCTACTTCACATAAATGACTTAAACAAACTTGAATCAACACTAAGTAAGGATGCTTACATAGAGATATGACCAATCATGGCTTTATTGTTCTTAAAAAGAAGAGTTTTAAAAAATTTGATTTTCCAATGTATTTATTCCTATGTAAACCTTCAATCGTCAATTGTGGCCTTGCCCTACCCCGGGGGGTCATGATTTGAACAAACTTGAATCTACTCTACATGAGGATGCTTCAACTTGAGTTTCATCTTTCCTGGCCCAAGGGTTTTGACGAAGAAGATTTTTAAAAGATTCAATTAATTTTTCGCTAATTCATAATTATCTCCCCTTAAAAGAGGGCTTGGCCTTTCATTTGAACAAATTTGAATTACCTTCATCCAAGGATGCTTTGTAGCAAGTTTGGTTGAAATTGGCCCAGTGGTTCTTCAGAAGAAGTCAAAAATGTGATAAGTTTACAGACAGACGGACGCTGGACAAAATGTGATCAGAAAAGCTCACTTGAGCCTTCGGCTCAGGTGAGCTAAAAACTAAATTTAGGCATTAGTTAAACCTGTTAAAATGGTGATTTCTTCCTCTTCTTCAGCTTTACATAGTTAAACAGCATATCCTGAGAGACCTGTCAAAATAAACTCAGTACAATGAGTAAATATTTCTGTATAGCTTCAATGTCTTAAAAGACTAATGTTATTGAATGATATATTTTAGATTACTCATGGAAATGTAGACCTGGATTTTGTCAAGTCTTTAAAATACCAACCCCTTATATTAAACAAGAGGCCCATGGGCCACATCGCTCACCTAAGCACTATAGCTAGAGAAAACAAGAGGCCCATGGGCCACATCGCTCACCTGAGCACTAAGGGTTGGAAAAAGTAGAAAATGGCTTTTTATTGTAAAGTTTATATCCAAAAGTAGTCCCATAACCAATCATGGATTTGCTATTTTTTAAATGATTTTTAAAGAATTTTCCTATATATATCTTTAAAAAATTTCGTCGGTCATTTGGCCCCACCTTACCCATGGGAGTCATGATTTGAACAAACTTGAATCTAAACTACCTGAGCATGCTTCCATATAAATATGATGAATTATGGCTTTGTCATTCTTGAGAAGAAGATTTTTAAAGAATTTTCCTATATATTTCTATGTAAAACTTTGGTCGGCCATTTTGGCCCCGCAATGGCCCCGCCCTACCCCTGGAGTTATGATTTGAACAAACTTGAATCTACACTACCTGAGCATGCTTCCATATAAATATGATGAATTATGGCTTTGTCATTCTTGAGAAGAAGATTTTTAAAGAATGTTCCTATATATTTCTATGTTAAACTTTGGTATGCCATTTTGACCCGCCCTACCCCCGGGGGTTATGATTTGAACAAACTTGAATCTACACTACCTGAGCATGCTTCCATATAAATATGATGAATTATGGCTTTGTCATTCTTGAGAAGAAGATTTTTAAAGAATTTTCCTATATATTTCAATGTAAAACTTAGGTCGGCCATTTTGGCCTCGCCCTACCCCCGGGGGTCATGATTTGAACAAACTTGAATTTACACTACCTGAGCATGCTTCCATATAAATATGATGAATTATGGCTTTGTC
>PRKT01000742.1:39063-41676 GCA_003671525.1 Saccostrea glomerata
GACGGGGGGATCTGAAATTTTAAACTACCAACTAACCGATGATGCTTCCATACAACAAATGCAATTTTTCTGTTTTGGAGCAGATGATTTTTTCCCTATTTATTCATTTGACCTCCCCCCCCCCCCAATTGTGACCCAGCCCTAACCATGGTAGCCCTCATTTGAACCAGTATGACTTTGTACTATCTGAGGATGCCTCCATATCTATATGATAAAACATCTCTTTTCTGTTCTTTGGGAAAAAATTCCTTGATATTTTGATTTCCAATTGTGGCCCACCCTACCCACCCCCTACTTCACATTCATGACTTGAACAAACTTGAATCAACACTACGTAAGGATGCTTACATAAAGATATGACCAATCATGGCTTTATTGTTCTAAAAAAGGAGAGTTTTAAAAAATTTGATTTTCCAATGTATTTATTCCTATATAAACCTTTAATCATCAATTGTGGCCTCGACCCTACCCCTGGGGGTCATGATTTGAACAAACTTGAATCTACTCTACATGAGAATGCTTCAACATGAGTTTCATCTTTCCTAGGGTTTTGGCGAAGAAGATTTTTAAAAGATGCAATTAATTTTTCGCTTATTCATAATTATCTCCCCTTGGAAGAGGGCTTGGCCTTTCATTTGAACAAATTTAAATCCCCTTTCTCCATGGATGCTTTGTAGCAAGTTTGGTTGAAATTGGCCCAGTGGTTCTTCAGAAGAAGTCAAAAATGTGAAAAGTTAACAGACAGACGGATGCCAGACAAAATGTGATCAGAAAAGCTCACTTGAGCCTTCGGTTCAGGTGAGCTAAAAACTAAATTTAGGCATTAGTTAAACCTGTCAAAATGGTGATTTCTTCCTCTTCTTAAGCTTAACATAGTTAAACAGCACATCCTGGGAGACCTGTCAAAATAAACTCAGTACAATGAGTATGTATTTCTGTATAGCTTCAATGTCTTGAAAACTAATGTTATTGAATGATATATTCTAGATCACTCATGGAAATGTAGACCTGGATTTTGTCAAGTCTTTAAAAATACCAAAATACCTGAGCACTATAGCTAAGAAAAAGAAGAGGCCCAGGGGCCACAGCGCTCACCTGAGCACATAAGCTAGGAAAAAGCACATATTAAATCAGAACTGAAAGTTTACCGAGGTGGTGGTGGTTGTGGTGGTGGTGGTGGGGGGGTGGCTTGAATCTAAACCCCCCAGGGGATCATAATTTGAATGAACAAGAATCTACACTACCTGAGGATGATTAAATATTACTAATCATGGCTTTGAAATACTTGAAAAGATTATTCTAAAAGGCTGTCCTATATATTCCTATGTTAATTTTTGATCAGCCATTTTGGCCCCACCCTAGCCTTGGGGGTCATGATTTGAACAAATTTGAATTTTCACTAACTGAGGATGATTCCACATGAATTTCATCTTTCCTGGCCAAGTGGTTCTGGAGAAGAAGATTTTTAAAGATTTTTCCTATATATTCCTATGTACAACTTTGATCGACCATTTTGGCCCCACCCTACCCCCAGGGGTCACGATTTGTACAAACTTGAATCTACACTACCTGAGGATGCTTCAACATGAGTTTCATCTTTCCTGGCCCAAGGGTTTTGGAAAAGAAGATTTTTAAAAGATTCAATTAATTTTTCACTAATTCATAATTATCTCCCCTTAAAAGAGGGCTTGGCCTTTCATTTGAACAAATTTGAATCCCCTTAATCCAAGGATATTGTGTGCCAAGTTTGGTTGAAATTGGCTCAGTGGTTCTTGAGAAGAAGTCGAAAATGTTAAAAAGTTTACAGACAGATGGACGCCGGACAAAATGTGATCAGAAAATGTCATCTGAAAAAATAAATTTAGGCATTAATAGTAAAACCTGTCAAAAATGGTGACTTCTTCCCTTTCTTTAGCTTTACATACTTCAACAGCACATCCTGGGAGACCTGTCAAAATCAACACAGTACAATGAGTAAATATTTTTGTATACGTTCAATGTCTTGAAAACTAATGTTATTTGTATGATATATTTTAGATTATTAATGGAAATGTAGATTTGAATTTTGTCAAGTCTTTAAAATACCAACCCATCATATTAAACAACAGGCCCATGGGCTACATCGCTCACCTGAGCACTATAGCTAGGAAAAAATACAAATTGGTTTATTATTGAAAAGTTTAAATCCAAAAGTAGTCCCATGACCAGTCATGGCTTTTCTTGAGAAGATGAGAATTTTCCTATATATTTCTATGTAAAACTTTGGTCGGCCATTGTGGCCCCACTCTACCCCTGGGGGTCATGATTTGAACAAACTTGAATTTGCACAACCTGAGGATGCTTCCATATGAATATGACGAATTATGGCTTTGTTATTCTTGAGAAGAAGATTTTTAAAGAATTTTCTTATATATTTCTATGTAAAACTTTGGTCAGCCATTTTGGCCCCGCCCTACCTCCGGGGGTCATGATTTGAACAAACTTGAATATACACTACCTGAGGATGTTTTCCCATAAGTTTCATCTTTCCTGGCACAGTGGTTCTTAAGAAGAAGATTTTTAAAACATCCCATCAAATTTTCCTTAATACCAAATTATCTCCCCTTGAATGAG
>PRKT01000742.1:52178-63768 GCA_003671525.1 Saccostrea glomerata
AAAAAAAAAAAAATAAAAACAAAAACTCGTCGGGAAATCCTATATCGTTGGGGTGGGAGTGGGGGTAGAGGCAAACCTTTTTTCCAATGCAAACTTCTTCCAGTTCGAATTTTTTTGCATACAACACTACATTTCCTCTATATCAATTTACTATAGTAACGAATGGGGGATCAGACCCCCCCCCCCCCCCCCCCCCCCCCCCCCCCCTTCGCCGTTGCTAAGTGCCTGCTGATTTATATAGAATGTCAGAGTACAAATAGCTTACATTAAAAATTATTCATTACTTTTGGACGTGAAAAACATATGGCCATGCATGATAATACGGTATTGAAATTATATTTTACATTCTATATCATGAAAAACTTTCACCTAGATTTCTGTTTTATAAAAAATTCCACATCCAGCGATATGTACCTGGGTTCACATTTAATTGGAGAAGAAGTAATAGAAATATATTTTAAAAATCCGGAAATTAAAAATATATACCGGTATATACTTGTGAGTGAAATGAAAAGTTGAAAATGTTAGAAATGCTGCTCAAAAAAAGTAATTCAACGTTACAAGACTAAACGTTGCGTAACGTCGCGCCAAACTAATACGGGACATTTCTTTGGACATTGTAAAATCTTGGTAATTTTCAAACTGATTCGGGTTAAAGTTCAATATTGTACTATCTCTATAGTAAATTTTATGTACTTTTTGCTGGTTACACTTATATTTAAATTTAATTTTATATATAAGTCGTAATTATAAGACAGAATGACAGAATTGCTCAAAAGGGTTAATATTTTTAGGATTGGGACATTTCACTGGACACATAGAAAATCAACGTGCTTTAAAAATCTTGTCAGAATTATATAATTTTTGAATACACTGTGATCTGTTGTAAATGTACTTTATAACTGTACCAAAAATATTTTACTTACCCTTGCTTTAGCCATTTTATTGGCGATTTAATCTTCTAGTTGTTAAAGATGAACAAAACGGGACACCACGGACTTCGCCATTTTCAAGGTCGTAATTTCAGTTTCATCAACTGGACGTTTGAATTGATTATGACGTCATTTTTTAATTTAGATGACATAAGAAATTATCAATTTTCATGATTCTTGGCGCAAAATCAATTATGAAATTATTATTTTTTTGAAGCGCATCATGATTTTTTTGTAACGCTGGGACATCATAAAATGACGACGTAACTGTACATTTAGCGCTAATTTTATCTATAAAAATTGTCTGAAATATATTTAAAATATGCTGTGATCATTATTTGTAAAATTCCCTTTCTAATGATATATAACACTCAATATTTTTGCAAATAACCACTGCTGTAAACTTTATTAAATTATCCTCTGACGCATATTTGTAAAAGTAACACCAGAATTGTGCGCGACGTCATTTGTAGTGGTATAACAGAGGGAGCTACTTGTGCATGTTTTGACATATTGCTCGTCCATATATGAAAATTAGAGAATTTTTAATTTTTCCATCTATTTTTAAAAGGACTAATCGCGCCATACTTCAAACATACTAACTTCATAGAAAGGTCATCAAAACATTTGAAAACACTAGGGAAAGTAGTTTATTAAGCCGTACTTTTCAAGCTCTTTTCCGATACGGAATCAAAACGAGGCTGAGGGAATCTGGAAAGTTATCTCCCCCTTGCTTGGGTATTGCTAATTTCAACGAATTTTCATTTTTATTTTAATGAGGGTATTCAGACACACCAAAAAACATATAGGGTGAATTCACCATGCATCGGACACCCTTGTACTTCAACAAGTTCTAGCGATATTGCTACCGACGGAAAATTATCAAAATAGAGCTTAACACTTAGTATGTGATCAAAATATAAATTTGGGACACAATTATATGCCTTTTATTGAGAAAATGTCACCAAAAATTCATTTTTCCAAAAAACAAAAAATTCACCATGGATCAAACATTATTTTCCATGCATCGGACAGACCGTATTTCGACAGAAAATATTATACCTTTATCACAATACTTCAAAATCCTTGATATGGAAATAATTTTATATTCTATCTAAGAAATAACCTAAGAAATAAATTTATTTGACGATATCGTTGCACAAATATGGAAAGATTCAATATACCTTGCTCAGCCTTAGAAAGGCTTTAAATGCTTGTAATGCGGTAATTCGTGCCTTTTTCTAATGCGTTAAAATACTCTGGTTTGTAGAAATAAATTGAGTCAGATTCTTGACGTGATATATCGATAACTTCTATCTTGACTGTAAATTTAGAGTTTTTATGTTCCATTTCCGCAAAAAACAACTGTCAGTTGGGTTCTGTATGAAAATGGTAGTGATTAACTTTGCATCAGAAAGTGTCTGATGCATGGCTAATTTGTGTCCGATGTACGGTGAAATGAGTATACTAGTAAAAACCAGCTCTAATAAGAATTAATCAAAAATTGAAGTGAAATTTCTTTATAATTTATGTAAAATTACCAATCCCCGACAAAATCCACCAAAGTCCGACTCGTTCCGTGGAAGTCGAATTTATAAGAACGATAATTCTAAAAATTGCAAAATCATAAATTTCGGGTTATTCCCCTTTGTTGATGTAAAATATGAAGTAATTTCAAGGCTATTTGCGGGGTATTTTTATTACAACATGATAAACACAATCGGTATCATTGAAAAATTTAAATCTTCATCTTTATGACAGAAACAAATAAATACACAGAACTCTTTAGTTGAAAGAGAGTTTATTGCCTAAAGTTGTCCGAAGCAAGGTATGTGTCCAATGCATGGTGAACTCTGTTTACTCACCGTAATACACAAAATACACCATCCTGAAACCAAGCGCCTATGTACTTTCCCCCACTAGATATTGTCAAACTTCCTAAAGTTATTTTCGAACGAGTTGTAGAAAATCGACGAAATCGACTTCTTCCGGCGAGATCAGCAGTGTGTGACGGAGTAATAGAGAAATGTTTAAAAACAAGAGAAAGCGACGGAATGATGCTGGATAAAAGCTTGCAAATATTTTATTTCAATAAATTAGATTACTCGATGCTGATAAACAGCCCAGTATACCCCAGAAACCCTTGAAGTAAGTCAGTCAGAGGTCCCAGGCAAAATCCACAATGGCGCCTAGCTAGTTACAAGCCTTGGATAGTTTAAAGTATAGAGGGGTAGACCTATATATACTTATCATACGTCATTTACAGAATTATATGGGGATCGCCTATGGTGCAGTGTAGAGAAGGTTCCTTTAACTGTGGCGTTGTCCAGTTTACAATACCACTGTATCAGAACTCTTTAGTGTATAGTGTAGAGAGGGTTCCTTAAACTGTGGCGTTGTCCAGTTTACAATACCACTGTATCAGAACTCTTTAGTGTGCGGTGTAGAGAGGGTTCCTTAACCTGTGGCGTTATCGATGAGAATCAGAACTCTTTAGTGTACAGTGTAGAGAGGGTTCCTTAACTGTGGCGTTGTAGCTATGGAACATGATTTTTAAAGGCACTTCTCAGATTGAAAAGCAATGCTTTATAGTTAAGAGCCTTCAAAACCATTTCCAAAACAGTTTCATTTTTTAAAATCGGTTGAAAAATAAAAAAAGTTATGAATTTTTATGTTATCGTCTTTTCCCATCTTGAAACAAAAAGTGTTGCCATTTTTTAAAAAATTCAAAGGGACAAAATCTACAAAGCTGCAGTTCTTTATTTTATGCAGATTACTTTAAAATAAGTATGTAAACAAAAAAAATATGTATTTAAATTGTTTTGTGGTGTATATAATATATTTATAACATGAAAATCGAATATTATATGGTTGCCAGAAATTTTAAGCTCGAAATGTAATCATGTTTTCAACCTCTTTTTCATTCTTTGCAAGATAGAAACTTGTTAACATGATCAGATATTACTGTAATTGCATGATATATTTATATTCTGACATGTTCAGGAAGATAAATTTCTTATTAACATACTTTAATACTTTACAGATGTTGTTTCTCTCAGTCAGATGTAAAGAACAAAGTTCTGCTTGATTGTACTGTAATTTCTAAATTCAATTTAAAGTAATTGGTTAATTTTAACTTATATGAAGTAAATCAAATTGATCTGTATTCTGTAGTTTGATATGGATAAGTTCGCTTGATAGGTGGGGGGGGGGGGTGTAATGATATGCTAATTGGAATGATCAATCAAGTAAGTTATCATTTCTTGAGTTTACTTGTGTATTCAGAAAACCATCTTCAATTTTTGATTAATAAAATTAATACTAAACGTTAAAAGCCGACACTGTTATATGCTGAATATCCCCCCCCCCAGAAAGACCTTTATTGTATGGCATCTTACAAAGTAAAAATAAACTAAATTGTTGAAAGCAAGATATTCACATAGTGTTGTGACCTTTTCGCACCTATCAATTTACTAGGATCCTGATAGCAAAGGGCAAATAACCTTATCGAGCAAAAATAATCCATGTGATATAACTTCATTTGGAGTTGAATACAAGGTTTTTAAAAATATTTAGATCAAATTCTCATAGAAATTATTTCACTGTTTTATAAAAAATCAGGTCTTCTTGATGTATATTTGGAAATTCAATTTTTTCTCTCAAAAGAAATATTTCATTTTTATTTTTTTCCCATAAAAACGATGCAGTTAATTTATTTTCATCGATATACACTTGCAGAAATACTTCAAGATGGTTTCTGAAAAAAAATTAAGACTGTACATGTCATCGTCTCATTGAATCAGCCCGTAATACACTACCACCCTTTTGTTTATTTTTTACACCATTTTTTGACAACAAAATTTTAGCAAATTTTAGAGTTACTGCCCTTTGCTTTTCCATTGCTAGGCGTTGTCTAGTTTACAAAATCACTTCTTTGTTTATAAGTTATCGTAAACAAATGAAAAAAAATAATTTACTTTGTTTACTAACAACCCCATACCCTTAACCCTAAATTATTGCTTTCAACAATGATTTGTAGTTTTATACATACTTTCAACGGTGACTTTGATGCTTGTTAATACTCAAAATCTTCAAAGTCAGTCGCCGCGTCACCGTCGGTTCTACTTGACCGAGTTGTCGTTCTGAAATTATTATTTCACATTACGACCCCGATGTTTATAAACTAGACTCAGTTCATGTAAAGGCTTTTTTATTGCTTATTCACGTATTTTTGATAACCCTCGTATATAAATTATGATAGCAGGAATATTACGAGGCCTTGTCCAAAAAAGTCGTTGACAATGCACTCAGATGGCTCGTACCTCGCACACTCAGTTAGCCTAGGTCACGCAAGTCGTTTGACCCCATACTCATGGTGTGGGACCATGCATCGATGCAACAAACGTGTAGGTGACCTAGACTAGCACTCAGTTAGACACCCATTCTCAGAATAAGTCGATATTTTCAAACAGAGTTTGTGAAAATAATATTTTTTGTTTATCTTAATGATTTTGGTTTTATTTTATGTCTTTGTATTTCACCTGTTTGTTTACAAAATTTGAACACTCGGGTAAAATAAATGTAAAACTAAAAGAAATGAATCCATAAGTAACGAAAGCGACTATTTACAACCTTAGGACTAGGCATTCGCGCATGCGCAGTCCTCTGTTCCTTTCGCGCATGCGCAATTATACATCTCAATATGGCTCTAAGAAGAGACGCTGGGATTTTCACAGAGATGTTTTTCCTCCTGGTTAGTTAATTTTTAATATATTCGATCAATGCATACTATCTCTGCAAGATATATTATTGTTTTCAGCGGCAGCTCACACAAATTGGTCCGACCAAAATAGTTCCAACATGATTAAGTAGATACAACATTATTGTTCATGATAAGAGTGAAGTTGTGTATTTCATACGTTAAAGAAATCAAAAATAACGTCAAAATATTATTAGAAAATCACTTTCCCCCCGAAATGCAAATAAAAAATATCAATATTCCTACGCTCGCTCCCTCCTCAGCCTTTTTTTTTTTACATGTTTGATAATAGAGAATATTTAGGTCATTCTTCGATTCATATTTTTTCACCGATGAATTGATAATACTATATCAACAATTGTATTAAGTACATGTTTATAGTCTGTTAATTATCATACAATTTCCTTTTAAGAAAAAATAAATCATTCTGTGTGTGTATATTATTAAATGACGGAATTTTCAATCCCTGGCTGGATTCTGCTCACGTGTGTACACTTTGTAAACTGTAGGGGATAAAATGTGTGGCAAAACGAGAACTGGGTCGGACATTCGGGTTCGTGTTGGAGTTCAGCATAGGCTTACCATTTTATATAGAACTTGAATAATGTAAGTAATATCTGCGACGAATACATTAGCATATTTCAGTAATTTTCAAAACAAAAAAGGTTTTCAGTTTAGAATTTTCCGATCCGGTCTTGATTTTCCTAACACGGCCATTTTAAACACAAGTTGTTGCAGATGCAAATGTTAGAACAAACTATATATAGTTCAACAGGGATTGTATAATTTTTATTAATCAGAATTCGTATTCATATGATCTAATTAAGAAAAGAAAAGTTTTGTCTGCCATCGTAACTTCTCGGCAAAACAAAACGTGTTCCTCCGAGCTCGCTGGATGCGTTTAACAGCTCCATCGCACGTGTGTAGATCAAGGCTAATGTTGGTCTTGCGGACACAGGTTCATGTAGGCCTATGTGTACCGTTTGTTAGGAGACTGGGTGACCTCACCATGCTCACGAAATTTACACCAGTTCCATAACTAGGCCCTAGACATTGCAGTTTTTTTTATTAACGTCATTATAAACACTGATAAGCATATTAAATCTAAAAGTCGAATATCTTTGGATATGGGGTAACCCATATCTATTCTTGTATACTATTAGATGTAAAAACAAACAGTGAATACTGATTAATTACTTGTCTATTGACAATTTAACGAGACATATGAAATAATTCAGTGAGTTTTTATGGAATACTTGTGTGTTGTCAATTTCTGTACCAACAAAACATGAATCTAGTGAAAATAAGTATTTTATCCCAAAAGAAATGAAAGCAAACACTGTATGTTTACTAATCACTTGCCTAGTGACACATTTAACAAGAAATCTGAAATAATTCAATGAAATTTTAGGAAATACTTGTGTGCGGTCAATTTCTTTACCAACAAAACATGATTTGATGTGAAATAAGTGTTTTATCCCTAAAGAAATGAAGGCAAACCTTGAATGTTTACTAATTACTTGCCTGTTGACAATATAACCAGAATTCTCAAAGAATTCAGTGAAATCTTATGAAATACATAATTTGATAAGAAATATGTGTTTTATCCCAAAAGAAATGAAAGCAACCCTTGAATATTTACTAATCACATGCCTAGTGACACATATAACCAGAATTCTCAAAGAATTCAGTGAAATTTTAGGAAATACTTGTGTGTACTCAATTTCTTTACCAACAATACATAATTTGATAAGAAATATGTGTTTTATCCCAAAAGAAATGAAAGCAACCCTTGAATATTTACTAATCACATGCCTAGTGACACACTTAACAAGAATTCTCAAAGAATTCAGTGAAATTTTAGGAAATACTTGTGTGTACTCAATTTCTTTACCAACAATACATGATTTGATAAGAAATATGTGTTTTATCCCAAAAGAAATCAAAGCAAACCTTGAATATTTACTAATTCAGTGGAATTTTATGAAATACTTGTGTGCAGTCAATTTCGTTACTAACAAAACATGATTTGATAAGAAATTAGTGATAAAATGTTAAATTCCCAATTCCAAGGGCCTATAGGTCCATTTCAGTGACTTTGCTCACTCTAAATTTTTGTCAATTTAATTCATTGCATTTTGCTTGAAATGACCATACTCTAGCGATTTGTGTTTTTACAACTCAACTTGTAGTCATTATTAATCACTGTTAATGCAATGTTAATAAATGTATGCATGTTTTATAGATAGCAGTGCATTTTATTGTCACTACTGGAATGCTGCATGGCAATGATGGCAGTGATTTTCTGTTTCCTGTTCCTGTAAGTATAGTTCATGTAACATTTCAATGGTGGATAACTACAGAAAGTGTTTTACTTTACATCTTGTCTGTTCAGAGGTTTTATCTGCCCATGCCAATGGTATTCCTATGTATACAATCAAAAAGGTGCAAAACTTAATAAATGTTTGTGCATTGGATTCAGGTAAATATCAATATGTATTTTTTAAACGGTTCATTGTTAACCACTTAAAATTCCTTTGACCTACAGCATGTACAATACAAATGTAATTGAGTAAAACGATGGAGCTCTTTCTTTTAAAGAAATGAATTGACCTAGTGTGGTATTGCAACAGCAATTAAATTTTTGTAACGTACATGTAGTTGTAATATTTCACATTAAAGCTATAAAGTTCACTTTGTAATCATGGTAATAACTAATATTTTAATATTGTAGCTTGCAGACATTTCTTTACAGAATGAATTACTTGGAGAGGTGAGTTCAAAATAATGAATGAATGAAAAGAAATTTCTGTTGAATTGCTGTTAAAATTATTATGAATATAAGTTATTTGCTTGAAAAAACAGTCAGCGAAACTAGTGTTATATTTAAAAATGTCATTTGCATTAGACCCATATCATAAACCACATATAACAAAATGTCTTTGTTTCCAGTATAGGCTCAACAAGTTGTCTTTTTCTCTTCAGTCACACTTTTGTGTCTTTTTTTAAACATAATTTTAGGTTAAAAAGATGTAAAAATTCAGTTTGCTCTTGATTTTTATTTTTAGAGACCCATTGACTCCTTACCTTTGGAATCAAATTCACAAGTAAGTTGAGCATACTTCTTGATTGGTAAACTTACCAATGAACTTCATTATAAAGAAAAAAATATATATATATATGAATTTTAAAATCTATCAGGATGTAGGTATGGGTTGGTCACATGATCAACTTCCTTGAAGATCATCATGGTAGATTTGACATGTGCCAACCTCTATACTTATCCTGGTAAGTTTTAAAAAGCTGGCATGAGCTATGACTCATGTCAGCTTTCATGATCCAAAAGTGTCCATTTGTCTTGTGTTTTTCTTTGTCTTAATTTTGATCGGGATCAACATTCAATTTACCATTCAACTTTCGTTTTAAATCATGGAAATACCAGCATGATTTTTAACAGCTGAGAAGATAGTTATTGCTGTGATAGCAGTAAAGAAGAATCATCTTTTGTGGAAGATTGATGTTATATAGTAAGAGATATGCATATTTGAATAGTCATGTGCAAGCAATTTTAACTGTGTCCAATGAACATAAATGCAATTTTTTGAGTTTGAACTATGAAAATAGTGATGATGTATATGCCTTAACATTGAGCTTTTTTTTCTGTTGCTGTGGGTGTGTGCTTATTTTCAAGAAAGCCATGATTCCTCTCTTTTAAATGGAAGCATCTTTTGATAATGTTCTTTAAATTTATTCAAATTTTGACCTCTTGGTATAGGGAGGGGATACATTGAACAGGTTAGCAAAGTTGTACTTAAAAATGTATAGGGAAGATCATTTTGAAATCTGCTAAAGAACAACAAAACCATCATAAGTCTTTAATATAATTTAATATAATTTAATTTTGGTTTTAATGCATCATTTGATGAGATTAAAAATTAATTTGTAACAAATATTAACCTGAGTTCTTTTTGCAGCTTTTAGTTAATACTTTATAGATCCTTTATGGATTGTTTGTTTTTTATACTCAAGTGACGGCTTAGGACATTTGGCCCTTTGTTTTTCTTTTTGTGTTTTGGGGTCTGTATGTTCATTCGTTTAGTTTTTTAAATTTTATTAGTTTTTTTTTTTTTTGACATTTTGGGTTTAGCTCAAACAAATGTTAGAGTAGTGTGCAGGAAATTGTAACCTTTTAGAAATATATTTCATCAACGTTATTTTTTTTATTTTA
The DNA here is from genome assembly GCA_003671525.1 of Saccostrea glomerata. Taxonomy (NCBI): domain Eukaryota; kingdom Metazoa; phylum Mollusca; class Bivalvia; order Ostreida; family Ostreidae; genus Saccostrea; species Saccostrea glomerata. The sequence goes on from PRKT01000742.1 coordinate 62,098, forward strand.
ACATATGATGGCTTTTTTCGCTCATCTCTTTTGCTTTGAAATCTTAACCTTAATCTTAACACAGCAAATAGTGAAATCTATTTATCCCCTGTGAGCAATGATTTTACATACAATCCAGTTTAGTCTTTAGACTTTGAATTGCTGTTTGTTTGCCCTCTCTCAACTAAAAAAAAATGGGTTGGAAGACAGACATAGGTATAATTTTTACCCCTAGAAAATTCCAACATACATAATAGGATGAGAAACTTACAGGAATAAAAAAGGATATTAATTGAAAAAAAAATGAATCTGGACATTTTGAGCAATGAGGAGAGGGCAACCCAAGAATTTTTAAGATAACTTATACATTATTAGTTATGTAGACACTTAGAGGGGTAATACAGAAATATGTGGGGTCCTTGAAAAAATCCATATTGGGGGAGGCGTAAGCCCTACATTTATTTTAAGTACCCAAGTGTACAAAAAACTCTACATAACGAATTTATCCTGCCGATGGTTCTCTAAAAGACTAAATATTTTATGTATTGATATACTGCTTTCACCGAGGGTCCAAGCAAGTCGTTCCGCATCCACTGTTGTCGTCAGATGCATTGTGACCTCAGTTAAGAAGCACCAAGCGGGGTCAGGTGAAAACAGTATATTGATGATGTGTTGTTGGTAAATTTTTAATATGTGGTAGGTAGGTCATGTGGAGGGGGAATATTAGCAATGTAAGGTGGGTAGACAGCATAACATCGTTTAATACAGTATTGCTCTCAGCCAATGAAATTTCTAGATTTTTTATCAGAGGCAGGATAAGTTCATATATTAAGTGCATAATTGTTGATCAGTGTATGAAACTCATCGTTAAAGAAGATAGACATGACTGTCAAATTTGCTCATTTGACAGTGACATTTCTTGTGCAACATGTTTTACTTTTTGTGGTAATCTACAAGTAGATGTTTTTTTTAAGAAGAATACTTGAATGACAACCTCCACAATATTGAAGTTAAATATAATCTTACTCTATCACAGACATAAAGTATTTTAGGACTATGTTAACACATCTTAATTTTAAATAAAGTAAAACAGGATTCTTTCTTAATTAATTTGTAAATAGAGATTAGCAATTTCCCTGTATTCCAACCCAATTTTTAGGTCACCTGAGTAAACTCAGGTGACCTATTGCTATCCGTTTTCGTCCGTCGTCGTGCGTCGTGCGTCGTCCTTTAACATTTGAACATTTTCAGCTTCTTCTCTGCAACCACTGAACCAATTTCAACCAAATTTGGCACAAAGCATTTATGGGTGAAGGGGAACAAAAATTGTGAATTTCATGGTCCCTGCCCCCCTGGGGCCTGGGGGGTGGGGCAAAAACCACTCAAATCAATGCAATCTTTAAAAATCTTCTTCTTTACTCCTGGACATCAAGTAGTTAAACTGTTTGCATGATTGTAATCAGCATTGAGTCCTCTACCAAAATTGTGAAATTTATGACCCCAGGGTCAGGGGCTCTAGTGCTAGGGTGGGGCTAAATAAGTATATAGTGAAAATGCATAATTTCTTTGAAAATCTTCTTCTCTGCTCCTGGGTATTAAATAAACTAACCAAGTGCATAGTTATGATGAGCAAGAGTGCCTCTACCAAAATTGTGAATTTTATGGCCCCAGGGTCAGGGGTTCTGGTGTAAG
>PRKT01000742.1:75777-92846 GCA_003671525.1 Saccostrea glomerata
GTGTTAGGGAGTATTCTAGGTCAATTATAAATAAACTTCAGATGGGAAGATTAGATCCACCTAACATGCTTGAACATATATTCATACGCAGTAATTGTACATCTTACAGATATTTAATCAAAAATTTCTTTAAAAGCATGAAGGCATAAATAATGTTACAATATGAAATTTTATACAGTTTTTACCTCTTAAGTTTGTACAATCACTGAAACCAAAGCATTTTTTGCCAGAACTATTATATTTGGCGTATGGATCACCTTGATGAATGCGTGAAAAATTTTACAGCTCTGAAATGGCTATGTCAACAGGGAGTAGCTCGCTACGCAAGCCAACTCAATAAAATGATGAAATTACTTCGTAGACAGAGATTTTCATGTATATAAATCATCACTTGATAAATAATAGACAACCAAGCAAAGAACGTAGCTTACAATACTATGACTGTTTGATTACATATTGTTCGTGCCGACAATTTTCAATGATTACAATTTACGAAAGGTGAACTTATCTAACATATGGTCTAGAGCATTTGAATTAAATCAAAATTTATTTTAAAGATATAATTTCTAACCATTAAAATTGGATTAGGACAGATATTTTATTTCTTTTTTCAACGTTGAAATCCGCAGTTTAAGAGCTTTAGCGGGCGTGCCGTTCAGTCAGAAGCGGTAGATGGTCATATACAGTGCAAAAACATCTCAGCATCACTATAATTTCATAAGAAAGAATCTATACTGCTTGACTCTTACATTTTATTTAATAGGACGGCAACGTAGATTACGCAAGGTAAATTACATCTTGTCTATTAGTAGGTAGAATCATACATTTTGTACTGATTACTGTAATTGTTCGATCTACAAATAACCATACACACAACGTATTATAAAATAAACACACAGAAATCTAGATATTTATTTACCATAATAGTTTTTTCATGCATGATCACGTAGCTTACACTCTTAAAACAACGGATCAAAGATACAGGTTGCAGATGCTCGTACGAGATATTTTGTCCCCTGTGTATTTTGATTCAAATTTTAATTCATAGATCAATAAAATTCAATTAATTTTTGAATGTTTATATACGAGGTAAAAGATATTTAAGACTGTAAAAGACACATTTATAATCGGCAACGTAGCTTACATACTTTTAAGCGACATTAAATCAAGTTGAAAAATGAATTCAGAATATGGTCATAAACATTTAAGTACTTATTTAAAATAAATGCCTGCATATGTGTCATGAAACTAAGATGTAATGAATTAAGAGCTCTAGAAACATACAGATGATTTTATAAATGCGAAAACTTAAGATACCCTATTGGTGACACGCAAAAATTAACAAAATTGATAGGTTTTCTGCTTTGTATTTTTGAAAATATCGATTTCTGAAGGAATTTTTGTTTTAAGCCTGTGAGTATAGTTACATATGAACGAAAAAGATTACATAAAATGTTTTAAATACGTCATATTTTTCAAGTAGGGTGAGGAGACATGCATTTAGTCAAAATGACCACTTATTCTGAGAATGGGTGTAGAATGGAGCGTAGTGGAGTCAGCCGAGGATTGCCGATTGTTGACAATGACGTTTTCGTTAAAATAAATGGTTTTATGTCTATCTTTTGTATATCAAAATATTTCTTATGAAAAACCAGTCAGATAGATTTCATTTAATATTATTGATGTAACTTTATAAATATTATATTTTCGTAACAAGAGGCCCATGGGCCTTATTGTTCATCTGAGTATCATTTAATAACTTTCCAACATATTGAATTTGATTACCTGAGAGGCCATGAAATTCACAATCTTGAAAGAGACACCATTGCTTATCATAACTATACGACTTAGCATGCTTACTTTTCTTATACTTAATACCCAGAGGTAAATCAGAGTAAAAAGAGACAATGCATAATTTCCACTTTATCAGTTGTGCACCCCACCCCACAGGAACCACTGATCCTGGGGCCACATATTTCAAAATGTTGGAAATTTTATTTCATCATGTTGTTGATTAATACCTTAGTGCATATTTCAAAGCATTAACGAGGCCCGATCTAGTTAGAAAATTATGAACACGGAAAGATAAAAAAAAAATTAAAACACTACAAGGATTTGAAAACACATGTTATTTGATGAAAATGGACATTTCTATTCATGATTTTGACAAATTGTTATAAATCTAGTGCAACATCGGACTGGACTGTGCAGCCTGTGTACATACGAATTGTTTATATTGATGACGCCCGAAAATCATTGTATATTGTTTTGAATTTTAAAAATTAAATAAATCATTATCTATAATTGAAGATTACTGCTGACACTGCAGTGTGGCATAATAAAAAAATGAAGCGTGTGTCCATGAACACTATATATTTTAGAATAACAATAATTAAAAGTTTAAAGTTTAACATTTACAATTTTTCTTACTGTGCCTATATTTCACTGTGTTTCAAAGAAAACAAGATAAGATGTGTTTGTGAAACACTGTTTGCCCCGCATGGTAACATAGCGTATGGTAACATACCTTATAACATATGGTAACTTTTCCTATAATTATGCAAATTTAATAAATTGGTATCCAAAGTAGGATATTCTCACTGGAAATATACAATTGTGAAATATGAAAGTAGGCCAAGGTTTTTAAAGTTTTTTCATAAGTACGAAAGTCTCCAAGGTCAAGATAATTGGTATCCATTGAAAAGTCTTGCCACAAAGAATACATAATAATGTAAAGTATGGAAGCCTTAACCCTAATCCTTCAAAAGTTATGGCCAAGGTTACAATATTGAAAAATAGGTCAAACTCCAAGGTCAAAGGGTCAAATTTGGCGGTACCCAAAGAAGTCTTGCCACAAGAATTAAATACGTAAAGTATGAATACACTGGACCTAACCCTTTAAAGGTACTTGGACACAGATATGAAGTTAATATTTTCTGTATAATATCACGAATTATATATTTTAAAAGCATTTCACACAAAAATTAATTAAAAATCTTTTTTCATTTAAAAGTTATCAAATCTTCAATTTTTTTGGTGGGTTTGATTGACACATCCTTGCACTTTCACAAATTTTAACTTTATTCTTAATCCTTAGGAAAAGTGGCAATCTTTTTGTGTATTAATGAGAAATATTAAAACTTTCATTCAGAAAAATATTTTTTTTTTCAGAGTAGAAATGTTACAAAGCAAAATTCCTTCACAAGTACCGTCATTCCGAACTAAGTCTTGTTTGCAAATCGATCACACTCGTGTTATGTACACAGTTTTTGTAAACAGGGCAGGAGCTCTGTTATTGTTGATTGTTTACGATTCACCGGGTGCGTTCAATCTTCAAAGTCTGCTTACCACAACTGCAGGGATGAGAATATATTGTGTGTTTGTTTTGCTTTCGAACATGTTTATTCTGATTTTTTCTGGATTATAGTATTAATATTTTTTTATTTATACACAACACGATTGCCACTTTCCCTAAGTATTAAGAGTAAACTTAAAATTTGTGAAAGTACAAGGATGTGTCAATCAAACCCGCCAAAAAATTTAAAGTTTTAATAACTTTTAAATGAAATAAGATTTTTAATTTTTGTGTGAAATGCTATTAAAATATATAAGTTGTAATATTATACAGAAAAAATACCTCCAAATCTGTGTCCAAGTACCGTTAAAAGTTATGGTCAAGGTTTGCTTTTTAAAAGTAGGTCAAACTCCAAGGTCAAAGGGTCAAAGTTCTTGGTATCCAATGAAAGGTTTTCTCACAAGGATTACATTTTAAGATATAAAACAGATCACAAACGCATCATTTGTATGCAGCAGTAAATTTATTTTTTATAATAAGGATTACATTTGTGAAGTATGAAAGAACTAGTCCTTACTGTTCTAAAGTTATGACCAAGGTCAAATTTTTTTTCATATGTACGGAAATCTCCAAGGTCAAAAGATGAAAGTTTCTGGTATCCAAAGAAAGGTCTTTTTACAAAAAATATACATGTCAAGTAAAAATGTCCTGGTATATACTGTTCTTAAGATATGGCCAAAGTAAACGTTTAGAATATTTGTGTAAAAAGTTGGTCAAAGTCCAAGGTCAAAATTGGTGGTACCCAAAGAAAGGTCTTGTCACAAGAAATATACATGTGAAAATGAAAGTCATAGCTCCACTAAATCAAACGTTATGGGCAAGGTTAAAGTTTTTGCAGACAGCTAGATGGACGCCGGACGCATTACTATCGCATAAGCTCTTCTGGTCTCTGACCAATAGAGCTGAAAACCACCACACAATTGCATAATTATATCCTCCAACTCTATTGCAGGGGAATAACTAACATGTTTAAAGCTGAACACAATGGTTAAGGAATGTGTCCGCCATATTCGATTGGACTTTTGCTATATCTGAGGATCCCTATATATAAAGTGGCTGACTAAGTTACTGTTAAGTAGCAAGTAGCCACAGGTGCAGATGGGCGCATGCTATACAGTTTTCCGTAGTGAAAAAAAAACCCCATAATGCAGGAAAGTAAGATGCCAAAGAAACTTACAATAATGGCTTTTGCCTACTTACGAGTCGTGTTCAGCTGTAGTCAGAGTTTTGTAAATTATATGGTTATCATAATGACATTGTGATCAAATATAACCTAATCATTGGGTGTAATGGTATGTCTCATCTACTGTATAAAGACCTAGGGATAATGACGGGGAGTTTGACCGGTCAACAGGGGATGCTTACCCCTCCTAGGTACCTGATTCCGAGGCTCTCTGTGTTACAGCCTGTTCTCAGATTTATGTTGTTTGTAGGTTATTTTTGTGATCATAATTAGTTACCAAAGTCCAAACAAGGGTGTATAGGGGTATTTATCCCCCAAGTTTTATTCCATATACCCTGGGGCCGAAAGGTTTATGGAATGTTACAACCCTGGGTAAGTCACCGTACACCCTTGATTGAACCTGGAAAACAAATTTTTTTCCTATGTACTACTCATAATTTTTTTTTGGAAAATTATTTAAAAATTTGATAAAAATTCTGCTTATACGGTTTCAAAGGATTCTAGAGATCTAGGATACATAATTCATGAATAAGTAATTGGGATTCAAATGTATTACTTTGATATACTACAAGTCTTTTTAATTCCACAATGCTAAAATTTCACAATTTCTCAAAAAAAAAACTACCAAAAGGGATGGTTTTAATTTCACGCTGCAAGAAAAATTAATCTGAATTTTGTATAAGATTTAGATGTTTCTAAATCCAATAATAACATTCACAATAAGTTTATTTTCGTGAAAAAAAATAATAAATTGCAAACACCATGCAATTAAAACCTATCGTGAATATTTGTCAATCTACAGTATCCATGGTGTTGGAAATATCCGTGTTTCGAAATATCACGTACAGCAAAACTAGTTTAGAACGAACACGGATATTGCGAATTTACAGAAGTCATCTTAGATCAACTATGAAGATTTCATGGATTTCTTATACGGATATAATGAATTATATATATAGCAAAGAAATTTCATAGGTCCCAGTGACTTCATTATAACCGAGTTTAGCTGTACAACTGCATTTCAAATTTGTATTAAAATGATTTTTTTTATAATCAGCTACAATGTCTTCAACAAAAACTCTAACAACTTGTCTGTACAGTTCACCACTGGCCTACTGTCAGGAATTAACTGTCTCTGAAACATCTTAACGTCAAATTAATTAGGTTAACAATAACTATTACAATGATTTCTTACAACCAGAGAAACGTACTCTACTCACACGTTATAATGCAGACACTATATAAAGTAGTCTGCTACATACTGTAATTGCAAACACACTTTTTCGTTTGCGAAAAATTTTCGTTAGTTTTGCGGGAGAATCAACATTGCGAATATTTCTTGTTCAGATTTTTATAGAAGTTAACATGAAATCATTTAAAACCTGACATTCAATAATGCGTATTTATAATCCAGTGTGCATACTTTGTAATTTACAAAAGAATAATCATGTTAAAAACTACATTCTTACAAATCCTAAATCATAGGTTATTACAAAAAAGTGTTTGATAGAGCTGTTATACTAAAACACTCTATAAAATAGACTACTGTGTGTTTTCAAGTAGCAACAAGAGGCCCATGGGCCATATCGCTCACCTAAGCAATGTGAATAGGAAATTTGAATTGACACTATCTGAGAATGAATCAATATAAATATGATCATTAATGGCTTTCATATTCTTGAGAAGATTTTTAACGAATTTTCCTATATATTTCTATATAAAACATTGATTGGCCATTGTGGCCCCGCCTCACCCCCAGGGGTAATGATTTAAAAAAAAAACTTGAATCTACACTACCTGAGGATGCTTCCATATAAATAATTATCAATCATGGCTATACTATTCTTGGGAAGATTTTAAACAAATTTTATTGTATATTTCTATGTAAATATTTGGTCGGCCATGTGGCCCCTCAGAACCCCTTAGGGTCATGATCTGAACAAACATTGGCATACTTTCATATTTGAATCCTGAGGATGCTTCCATATAAATATGATCATTATACTTCTATTGATAATACTAGAATTTGATTGGCTGATTAGAAAACTTTAAAACTCAATAATGACTCCAAAAGGTACTGTTTACAGCAATTATGACCTAGGAATCTTTGCACGTGGGATATAATGACCCGGTCATTATAATTAATTAATTAGTAATGACCTCTTAATCAGAATTCCTTTTTGAATGCGTAAAATAATAATTATTCAAGGAAAAACAACATGTTTTTAATATTGTGCATGGTCTGTTTTACATAACCATACAGAATACGTTAAAATTTTATCGTTAACTTTAACGCTTTACTCATTTCAAAATATCGTGACAATTTAGTTCTATGGAATGAAGAAGCGGCTTTTTTAAAAGTTAAAAGCTGTGTTACATTTTGACTGTGTAGAGGAAAAGTAATCGTTAATTATAAAAATGTATGTCGTTATCAACTAAATATTGTTTTAATCAGTAAATCATGATGAAAAAACTTACACGACTTGCAGACGCAATGTAAACAAGTATACCAAATCCCGATCCCGATCAAAGAAAGAAAGAATTGATAACGGTTCGAGATTCATTCTAAACAATATATATCGGTATATTAAAAAAATGATTACCCCTTTTGAGTTCAACATGGTGCAATAAGGACTCTCGACCTGACCCTTGACCTGGCCCACTCGATGACCTCGTGGACCAGGTATCTAGTCCTTATTTCACCATGTTGACCTCAAAAGGGATAATCAATTGTATATTAAACATGGCTATGCTATTCTTGAGAAGAAGATTTGTAAAGAATTTTCCTATATTTTTCTATGTTAATCTTTGATCTTCAATTGTGCCCCCCTACCCCAGGGGGTCATTATAGCATACATGCCAACTTTCCCGATTTAGGCGGGATTCTCCCGATTTTACCCTTTCATCCCACCTTCCCGATCGGGAGAGAGAAATTGACCTAATTTCCCGATTTGTAAAAATTCACCCAAAATTTCCGATTTTATAAGTTTCCCTATACCGCCAAATTTCGCCAATTGGGATAACAATATCAGACTTGTTTATTCAATCCACAGAGATAAGTTTCATTGTTTATTTAGGTGTTAACATGGTTAATTAGCCACAGGAAATCACTTCACGCTTGAACGCACGGAGTCGTCCAGGTGCAGGTAGCTTATAGCATGGGACAATTAATTAGGGGATTATCTTTTCAGTTTTAAGGGGTATGCAAGGTGAAACACATACATTAAGTGGATAATTGTTTGTCAATGCATTGAAAACATAAATTAAAGACAACTTGATAATAACCAAACCATAAAATCGGAATCCAAGGAGATCGTTATTTGAAAACGAAAGTAGAAAACTACAAAGCATAGCTGCTGTCTTTATCTACCTATAATGAAAAAAATATTGTAAAGTTTGCCAGTTAAAATAATATGAAGAACAATCCTGATGAAACAATAAAGTCTATGTCAATGAGAACTTTTTTCCCTCCCTTCTCCCAAAAGTAATTATAATATTTTATGCATATGTGACTAAGAAATACCCATAGTACCATCAAGCCTTCCAAAGTTCAAGACTGTAAAAAAAATAAATTTCTTTGGGATAGGTGGTATCTTTATGTTAGAAAATTGATGATTTAATTCTTCAAAACTGATGATTTATTTCTTTGGATAAAAAAATAAATGCATTGCAATTTCTCAAAATGTCTTTAAATTTAATATATCTGATTAGAATTTCTAATTAATTAAAATATAAAAATCTCATAAATGTTCCCAGAAACAGTACTTTAAAGTATCAAAAGTTATACAATTTTCAATTTTTTCACCAAATTATGTGTCCTAGCTGGTAAAAAAAAGTTTACCTATGTAACTAACTATCCCTTCTTTAGTGAGAGAGGCACCTATTTGAGCAAAAATATTTCCATTTTGGAAATAAAAACCTTATTTGTGTGTTATTTTTATCCTTTAGTAGTATTAATAAGTGATATTAATTATATTATAAATTTAAAAAAAGGATCATGTCATAATCATTTAATTTCACGACAAAATGTCGCGAATTCAAAGCTATGAAAAATGTCGTCACGCGAAAAATCCCCCATGGGAATTTTCAAAAGTTGGCATGACCCGGTCATGATTTGAACAACCTTGATTCTACACAACCTGAGAATGTTTCCCCATAAGTTTTATCTTTCATGGCACAGTGAGTTCTTTAGAAGAAGATTTTTAAAACATGTCACCAAATTTTCATTATTTTACAGTTATCTCCCCTTGAATAATTATAAGGGTGTGGCCTTTCATTTGAACAAACTTGAATTCCTTTTACCAAAAGATACTCTCTGCAAAGTTTGGTTGAAATTGGACCAGTGGTTCTGGAGAACAAGTCAAAAACATGATAAGTTTACATACAGACGGCTAGAAAGACGGACGCCACACATATTGTAATCAGAAAAGCTCACTTGAGCTTTTAGCTCATGTGAGGTAAAAACTAATAAAATTACAGAATAATGTTTACCACACTGATTTCTTGTTTCTGTTATCTTTTCTTCTTGTGTCTGTGTTCTGGGTAAAGAAAAAAAATTAATTATCATACATTACATCTATAGAGAATTTTAATACTTTATTTATCTTAATTTATTCCATCATGACAAAAATGTGTATACTTTTTGAAATAATAATTATGTGTTTTCAAATTTAATCTTGCTTTACCTTGATTAATTTTAATCATTCTAAAAACAATTAAATGTACTAAATTCATTTACTTTATGGCTTTTTAACTGATGAACTTTTCCAAGTGAAGAAAATATGTAAACCTGCCAGGTGGTGATTCGTTTGGTTCTCTTAGCTCAACATATTCTGAGAAATCTATAAAAACAAATTCAGAACATTACAAACGGTATTTGTTCCATTATTAGCTTCCAATGAAGTTTTCTTTCAAATTTATAGTCCAGACTTGATTTTATAGATAAACAACTAGTCAGACAGACGGACAAGGTGATTCCTGTGTACCTGGCCCTCAAACAGACTGTGTTGGGGGTTTATAAGACTAATATAAAAATTAGTGCATGACTTAATCACATTAAGGCATAAAACCTGCACAATGTTGAGATTTTTTTCTCTCTCCATCATGGGGAATCTGTTAATAATAATTAGTAATGACTAAATTAATGTGTTTTAAATCAAGTTCGAAGTTTATTTTCTAAGGCAGATAATAGACAGACAAAACTTCGAAGGATAAATCAACATTGAAAGAAAATTGGCATAACATCAGTTGAATGACCTGGATTATTTAAATTAATCAAGAATCCCAAGGACCTTACAGGTCACGTGGATACTAGTATACTGGTAACAGGCATGTATTAACGGGGGGGGGCACCCCCACACTTTTTTTCCTAACATTACCTTTACTGTTGAAAATGTTCATTGAAAGGTTTGTTCCCCCCCCCCACACACACTTTTTACTCCAATAAAGTAAAAGGATATGAATGAAGTGTAGTATTATATGCAAAAAACAATTGTAAGTGAAGGAAAGTTGGCATTGAAAAAAGTTCCCCCCCCCCACCACGAGATAGGATTTTAGGATTTTTGAATTTGGGTATTTTCCTTTCATTATTTTTTTTAACTTGTCATTTTTTACAGGTAAGTAAAGAAAATTCCTCTGGTTGTCCCCCCCCCCTTCCACTTTCAAAAACAATGCTACGTGCTTGGGTAATACTACACTGTAAATGATCTACCGAAGTTTGAATATAGATAAACTGAGAGATAAAGGTAATTCTCCACAGGAAAGAGAGGCCTACATACTTTAACTGAAGACCTGAATTTTCTCAATTCTTTAAAAATACAAACCTCAAATGTTCAAAAACTTGTAGTTAAATCTGTCAAAATGGTTATTTCTGCCTCTTCTTTAGCTTTACATAGTTAAACACACATCCTGGGAGACCTGTCAAAATAAACTCAGTACAATGAGTAAATATTTCTGTAAAGCTTCAATGTTTTGAAAACCTAATGTTAAAGTTTGGTGTATTTTAGATTATTCATGGAAATGTTCCATGAAGCTTTACTTGTAAAATTATTGTTTATAAAATAAACCTGATATTCTCCAAACTATAATACATTTTTTAATTACTTAATCACTTACAAACCTGTTAGATATAAAGGTAAAAATAAATACCTGTATAATGATAATTATCCTCGTAATCCTTTCACATATTGTACATTACATCTTGAAGAAGCTGTCAAAATAAATACAAACAGATTAAGAAATTAAACGAGTTTTTTTTTTCATAAATACAGTACAGGTTCAAGTTTTTGGCATACATTACATGTAAGACCACACCTGTATTTTTATGCCATTACACACGAGTCTATCAGTTTCAAAATATACACTCCAATGACAAATATTTCTGAACCATGTACAACCTTCCATGAAACATCATAATTCAAGCAATTTATAAAATGAAATAATGGGTGCCAGCCAAAAACAAATGACAACTTACAGGAAACATTTTGGACAAGAACAGGTATTTTGTAATGCCACGAATGCCCCTGCAAGCAGCCAAAATTTCAAATTCCATGTTTAGATTTTAATTTGTTTGCATAGTTTTTTTTTTCATAGTTCAAGAGGCATATCATCAAACCATCAGTCCATCACTTATTCTAAATGTCAACAAGGAGTGTTAATATGTCTCATCTCTGTCACAGATTGTCGAACGGATTTACCTTTTTACAAATAAGAATATAAATCAAACGCTTAATCTTTCTTACAATTTACATATATAATGATTCATGATAAAATGTTGAAATATCATTAGCATTGCTGTTGTTGTCCGGCTCTTGCTTTCCAACTCAGAAGCTCGATGATGGACTATAGGTTCCAAGGGTGAACTATATTCCCCATTTTAAAAAGGTGAAATATTTCCCCTGAAAGGAACTCTTTTACTGTATTTAATACGCATGCGCTATAAATAAAGTCACTTCCGCGGACGTTCTTGATGTAAACATGTTCATGGTAGGCTATAACGCCTCTGTCATATGGAAAAATGTTATTGTGTTTGTAAATAAAAAAAATCTTACCTGATTCGTATTTTTTTTTAAATTGTCCGATCACAGTCTATTTCTGGATTTGTATTAATCTGTATAGTAGTATAATAATGCGCTGTGTTACCCCCCCCCCCCCTTACAAAAAAAGAAACAAATTACTCATAAAATACTGATACATATTCGAATAGGCCTATTTTAAAAAAGAAAACAAAAAACAAATGCTAATTTTCGGTAGTGGATGTTCTGCAGACGGATCATCATTAACTACAAAATGTGCAGAACAAATATAAGAATTTTCAGTTATAAAGTTTTTACGAATTAATCTCGCCTACTGCAGCCATATTTTCTTCTCTGCATCTCCAGAATTTTTTTTTGGAGACTGATGACATATATTTCTACAGTTTTACTTTTGAAATTGCTGCATGTACAGTAGTAGTTCGTCTTCCGCGACCGATACCAAGAAACTGCGTTTTTGCTCGATTGTATGTCATACAGTACCCCCATCGTTATTCTTTACAAATCTATCGTGTCCTATCGTGCGTGTATCCTATCGTATCGTGCGTGTATCCTATCGTATCGTGCGTGTATCCTATCGTATTCTATCGTATCGTGTTTTCCGTTTATCGTGTTTTGCGTTTTCTATCGTGTTTTCCGTTTATCGTGTTTTGCGTGTATCGTATAGATCGTTTATCAGTTTTTCGTGTTTTGCGTTTATCGTGTATATTCGGAAACCCTCGCTTTTTATCTTTACTACCGGAAGAAACTACCGAGGTATTCCGAGTTTCTTTTTCGTTTTGTTAACTAAAATAAGATTATTTTAATCAAGAAAGAGAAAAGAAAGTTTAATCCCTTAGTTTTTCATTATTTAATGAAATATTAAAGCGTAGAAGGAAAAGTTAAAATAAAAAAAATATATATAATTAAAAAATTAAATAATTAATAATAAATTAAATTAAGAAAATAATCATATCATAATCAGGCATATAATAAATTTTTGAAAATGAAATAATCGATTCCCTGCTGTTGTTTTTTTTTTTTTTTTTAATTTATCGAACTCTATGATTTTTTGGTCAAAATTCAATATTAATAAGATTTTTCTTTAATTAGTCACTAGAGAGGATGATTTTCGGTAAGTCGCGGTGTATAAGTACCTCCCCCCTCCCTCCCGAAAAATTATTAATAATTATTATGAGGGGATTGATATGTATCTTATGTAGATTGATATGTAGATTGAAATAATTCTAATATTCTAAACTATGAAAATTTGCTCGCATTAATTTTTTTTTACAGTATTTTACTATAATGATAATAAAAAAAAATGAAGTCTCAATCCGTCGTGACCATGCAAGACGAGTAAATGTATTGCACCGAATCAATTTATCGATTTCATTTTATACGTTTATAACTTTATTTTAAAAGTCAATATAATATTTGGCTATTTGGTTAAACCATGTTTATCTAATTTTAATTTAGTTACGGACTTTCAACATCCAGCCCTTCGAATATGCCTTAATATATGAGATTACCGGGTAAGTCTAAAATAATTTTCAGGGATTAATATTTCATTTGCATTAGAAACAGTACACACAAAGTTTGATAGAAATGATTAAAATTATTTAGTCGGAAAAGTCGCATTTCACTCTTTTAATATTTGTTTATTATTTTTTGTGTCTTGTATTGTGAAGGAAAAAAGTATTTTATCATTCAATGTTCGTTAACTAATAAGAAGTTTGAAGTATCTGATATATAAATGTTTACATGTACATAGCAGATTCATATTCTGTTGACAGAGTTTAAATGTATCAATGCAGAGCGCCATTATATTAACAATTATTTAGATTTATTCTCAGGAAATTAATTTTCTTGAATTATGTAGTTCGTTGAAGCCGATTTCTTTGGACCTTTCTTTCGGCCGGTCTTCTACATGTATTTTTTTCCCTAAGACTTAAAAATATTTAATTGCGAATTTTGGATACACTAGAGATAGTAAGCTTTAGACATTAATACAAATGTTTAACTTATTGCGTAAATTTCTTCCGTGAAATAACTTAGTACTTGTAGATAGATATATTAGGGACAAATGTATAT
This sequence comes from Saccostrea glomerata, assembly GCA_003671525.1. NCBI lineage: Eukaryota > Metazoa > Mollusca > Bivalvia > Ostreida > Ostreidae > Saccostrea > Saccostrea glomerata. The sequence continues at coordinate 89,420 of PRKT01000742.1, forward strand.
TTTTTTCATAAATAATAAATTTATTTAAAGAGTTTCATAAATTTATAATGACACCCGTGAGAAATGGCACATAATTATGTAGGGGATTTTTGTGCAACAATTACATGTATGTTAAAATATTCATAATTAAACGAGTCATAGTTCAGCCTTAAGATAAGAATTTCAACAATTACATTTATAATCGTAAATTTACACTCTTGAGTAGAAATAAAAAAAAATTACAGTCTCCATTTCATAATAATCCATTTAATCATTGTATAAAAATATATATAAATAAACAACAATTTTTTTTATTATAATAATTAAATGTACTTTGAAATTTAGATTTGAAGCTTTGCAAATATCTAAATTAAAATATTGCAGTAACTAAACAAAATAACCTTTTCGTCTTGTCAGAAAACGTTCCGCATTTTGATACAATCCTATCTGGTTTTGCGTTTATCCTATCGTGAAGATCGTTTATCAGGTCTATCGTGTTTTGCGTTTATCGTGTTTTGCGTGTATCGTTTTTTGCGTTTATCGTGTTTTGCGTTTACCCTATCGTGCGTGTATCCTGTCCTATCGTGCGTGTATCCTATCGTATCGTGCGTGTATCCTATCGTATCGTGTATCCTGTAAAGAATAACGATGCGGGTACTGTAACATAGAACCTTTATTTTTAAAAGAACACATTTGGTGACAATTAAGGACTCGATTGTGGCCTATTTCATTTGAATAAACCGTGTTTCCAGAATTTTTTTTATTTGTAAAATAATTGATTCATTGTATAGTATACTATTAAAACTTTGAATGGAATTGATTTATTCTAAATGAATAATTTAATCTCTTGTGCTCATGTTGCGAAGAAAGACTAATCAAAATAGCAATTTAGTACATGTATTCATTTTTTTAAGTAATCCTTTTTTGCAAAGTGTGTAAAAAGCAATATCAGAGAGAGAGAGAGAGAGAGAGAGAGATAGAGAGAGAGAGAGAGACTCATGAAACCCTGTGTAACTGACATACATGTACATCTGTGAAAAAAAAATATATGTACCGTAATTATGTTGAATTCACAATTAAGAATTCTAATAATTTTTAATTTCATATAATAATTTTCATCATATTTAACTGTCCAACCCATTTACACATTTGTTCTCTGTACCTGTACTCACGAAACCCAGCCTCTTGCGTCACCTCAGTGTCAATCAAATTCGCATAAAAGTTGATATGAAACATTCTTATGGTCAGTTCTGAGTTCAAGTGTATAACACACTCAACTGACATCCAGCGAAATTCATCTTCCCGGTTTCACCACAACGCTTTTTAAAGACATGAATAAGATGTATCCCGTATACGTAGATTATACATGTAAGATTTTAAGAAAAAATTACAATAACGTACCATAAATTTGCAAATTTCTTATGAAGTTGTTTGCCAGCTAACAGGCAAGTAGCAACTGCGATCAGATCTGATAATGAGTGTTAAGTATATTTCTGTAAAGCCAGTAGAGCTTGTACGTAAAAGGTGTATATATGACGGAGCAGGTTCCAGTCATACGTCAAAGTTGTTTTAAAACAGTGAGGTTACCCAGTGTATATCGCCTTTGGGGTATACATGTAGTGTAGAAGAGTTCCGAATTTGAGGGGAGATAACTCACTTTTGAAAATGGGGATATTCCCCATTTTCAAAAGTGAGTTATCTCCCCTCAAATTCGGAACTCTTCTACACTACATGTATACCCCAAAGGCGATATACACTGGGTAACCTCACTGTTTTAAAACAACTTTGACGTATGACTGGAACCTGCTCCGTCATATATACACCTTTTACGTACAAGCTCTACTGGCTTTACAGAAATATACTTAACACTCATTATCAGATCTGATCATAGTGAACACGTTTTAGATAAGGCTCAATTGCACACACTTAATTACGGGTTATTTAAAATTATACGTGAAACTTGATCCCACCTTTGATGTTTCGGAGGTCCGTGTTTGCTCTGCTCCTATTTTGTAATGTTTTATGGACTTTGATATTGAATACTGTTCGTTATATCCATATCCTCCTACGTACAACTCCTACACAAATGCGTAATGGCGAATTGCTACTCTACGTACAAACTATTATGAAAGCAATTGTACACAGTACACAGTACTTTGAACTATTTAAATGCATGTTGCTAAACATAGAAACAATTTGATGAAACACACATGCTTAAGTTCAAGAGAAATGCAGTTACTGGATGTTTAAGGACAAATGGTGATGGTGATACACTGCAAATAACTAAAATTAAATTATAAAATTTAATTCAGTTCTTTCGATTTAGCTCTCATGAAATTCAACTTCTTAATTTCATTGATATATTTGTGCACGTTTAATATTTCAATTATTTTGGCCTTTCAACTGAAGACTTAAAATTCATCACAAAGGCATTGTATATTAACTGTTTGCATCTACTCTAAAATTAATTTTGATTTCTCTATCTCTTCACCTTTGTGAATATGCATTTTACATCTGATTTATCAAGAACTAATTATCTGTTATTATCTTTTTTATTTATATTTACTTCCTTCATTTCTATTAATTTAGTTTATCACATGGCCGGCATCTGATAGCAAGCCACAGCTGGAAAAGGGTAAGGAAAACACTTTCCAGTGTAGAGCCGGTATTTAATGAGATAAGAAATTCAGGCGTGCATGTTATTTATACTGGCTTCTGTCACACTATCTTTTCAAGCAATCTGGATTAAACTGGGGAACTTGTGCCTGCTGCTAAAAACATCTTTTCCTTGAACATAGCTGACTCACAAAATTGAAAATGCTTTTTAGTGAATGAAGCGAAGAATGTTTTTATATTTGTATATATATATATATCTCTATATATATATATATATTCCAATCAAAAATAATAAAATATGAAACTTTAATATACCTTTCTCACATTATTAATTCTCTAAATGTGAAATTACAAATGTAAAGACTATGAAGGTTCTTATTTATCTGACATTTTTCACAAATTTAATTCTGCCTAATTAATTAGAATTTCTTGCATTAGAACATGATACCAGCTAAATACATGTCGTCGATAATGCTGATATTAAAAGATTTTTTTTGTGTAGGCCTATCTGTGCAAATAACATTTTATGAGGCCTGAATTTACAGGGAATAATGAGGACAGATCCATTTTCTTGGTTTTATTTAACGTTTTAATTTGAATACAATATGCTAGAAAAATAAAATAAAAATTCATTTTTTTAACCTTGCATTGATAGTTGTGAAATGGGGCCTTTCAAAAAATGGATTTTGCATGGCGACTTTGTAAAAATCAGATGTGAAATGGGGCCTTTAAAAAATTGAATTTTGCATGGCGACTTTGTAAAAATCAGATAGCAGAAATATTTAATTAACAAAGAAATATGTCAATAAAAAAATAACTTTCTTTTTTTTTT
>PRKT01000742.1:93736-105943 GCA_003671525.1 Saccostrea glomerata
TTCCTTTTCTGGTTAAAGTAGAGGACATGCTACAGAATAGAGTGTTAAGACTCGACTGATAAATACATATCAGCCATTGGATCTGTTGAAGTTTAATAATTGACCAGGATTAATAACTAGACTTAAAATAAATATAATTACCGGAATTGAAAACTTTAAAAAGTAAAATATTTATTGAAATGAGCTCAACAACTTGTGGGGTTTTTTTTTGTTTTTGTTTTTTTCATTTTAAAGTACACTTTGTGCATATTGAACGATTACACACAATTTACTTTATACCTATAATTAGTTTCACCAATATTTGATCAAGCTTGTTTTATAAATGTGACTCATAACAAAATTAATACATATGATAAGTAATGTCCCCACCCTAAAACAAGTGATTTCCTTTTATTTTGCTAATCAATGTATAACATGCAGTCTATCAACCAGTATATGTATCATTGAGGCAATAATTTATTATTGATGAAAACATTTTGACAGAATTCATTGGGACTTTAAAAGAATGTTTATCTTTATAGCGATCTGATGAAATGTATTTGGTTACTTTTGATCATAAAGATGTGTTGTAAACTAAGTTATTTATATCTTATTGATTAATTATAATATATACTGTAGTTGGAGGGGCAGATATAGTAACACATTTGTGTAAGTTAACAGGTGATATCATTTAGATTTTTTTGCTGACAAAAGCAATATACCACTTAATTCAGTTCTTTTTCAAGCAAATTTTTATTTACAATCAACAATTGAGTAAGCATTTTAAGCGCAGTAATTAAATCTGTCAACACTTCTCGCCTGTTGGGATGGGAGTGCATATGGGTCACTTGGTCTCTGTTACTCAAAACAAAAAAAATTATTCCCATTGATGTTTTGACATTTGAAGGGTATAACCCCCCATTTTCTCATTCATCTACAATATATATGACCGGTCTCTATTTAGTCCCACAGTGAAATTCAAACCCATAATGTAAGGATCAGCTCCTTTCTGAGCGATTCAGAGCAGACACTCCAATCACTGTGCCATGCTGCAGGTGACAAAACTAATTATAAGAATGAAGTATCACAAGTTCCTCTTCAAGAAACAGGAGGTTAAAAATTTTAAAAATAAGTAAGGCATCATCGTTTAAAATGTGTTTCAAAAATCTGACATAGCAACACCAGTTTCTCAGCAAACATTTCAAAAAATATTATCCATTTTATGTTTCACAGCTGTGTGATATGTATTTGTCAGTCGAGTCTATTAACACCTATATTCTGAAGCATGTCTCCTAAAAAGGATATATGCATGTAAATATTTAGATATATATGTTTATATACAAAGATAGAGATACAGAAAAAAATGTGACCTTCAAATTTCAACAAAGAGGATATCTTTAATAGTGAAATCTATTTTTTAAAAATATGTGCCTTTATAATTATGTAGTTGTCATCAGTTCTGCAGTACTCTTTCTCTGTTTGATACACAAATCCAAAACGACAATGAAGGGGAGACATTGTATGCAAAAGAAATTATTTTGTTCTCAAACTTCCTGTAATGTTATAATACAGACTCCACTCCACGACTCCACTCCATGACTCCACGACTCCACTCCACCCCACTCAGCTTTTTACCCCAGGCTTTGTTAGATAAAAGCAGTAATTTTATCCAAGGTTAAAAATAAAGTACCATACATGCATCATTGCGCTCATTCCTCCAATGTTTTTCTATGAATAAGGCGTTGTACAAATTTGTTATTTATCTGCGCGATTGAGGGATTTTTCAAAAGCATAGAAAAGAATTTCCCGTTATTAACAGTAAAATATGTTTTCCAAACACATACATCATAGGTTCTTACGTGATAATCTAATTAATATAACACCAATTATTTCAAGCTCTGAAATGGCCTTACTTTGTGATAAATGTATCATCTTTGATTAATAATTACAAATCAGTACACAGATTGAACAAATATTTCATATATACATGACAACAGACAATACATACCATTCGGTGAGTCTGTTGCCTTGCTGCCTCTTTCCCCACTTTGCTTAGACTGGTTCCCTAACATTGTTTAATGGGCGCATTTAGCGCCCTGAAAAACGAACGATAGGTAACAACTGTCATTGTATCGCGTAACAGGAAACAGCACTGATGAAAAATCTATATTTAAACAAGCGTTTAATCCAGAAATGCTGAAGTAAATAAACCCTTCTCTCTGCACTCTACATGTTATGATATATTGACATTTAAGACTCTTGACACTATCCCCTATGTGATGCACATGCGCGTACGTATTCTTTATCAATCATTAATAAATTAGTCTTAGAGCATGGTGTCAGAAGTGCAAACTCCACAGCAATAATTGCATTATAGCAAGGGATTTATTTTGTTAGCATAAATCCTACACAGACATTTAGTGAGGACAAGCGACACGCGAGGCGTGTGTGAAAGCCTAAATGACTGTTTGATAAATGTGAGTACATGCCGTGATGTTTTTGTGATGCTAGGATAAACACGCGGGAACACCAGCGAACAAAGGATTTATCTTTATAAAAGTGGTAGGACAACTTTGATATCCCTGACTTGCCGTGATTTTTATCAGACGTGTAACTTAAGATTTTTAAACTGGCAAACTGATTATCAAACAAGATTACGGAAAACAACTCTGAGTGCAGAGATAAGATACACACGTGCAGGAGAGGAAATAGAAATCACATGACCAAAACATGGCAGCATCAAACTTCCCAGTACCAGACAAAATGGAAGTTAGGGGAGATCTCAAGAGCAATTGGAAATTTTTTTAAATCACAATGGGAGAATTACGAGATAGCTACACAGCTCTGCGAGAAAGATGACACTATTAGAGTAGCATCATTATTGAGCATTATGGGAAAGGAATGCTACAGAATATACAGACATCTAGACATATCAGAACAAGATCGGAAGAAAACAAAAACAATACTTGAAGCCATGCGGAAGCACTTTGAACCACAAGTAAACGTGATTTATGAGAGATACATTTTTAACATAACTGACCAAAAGCAAGGTGAAACATTAGATCAATATGTTACAAAGCTTAGACAATTGGCTGACTCATGTGAGTTTGGCAGCCTCACAGAAGACATGATCAGAGACAGGTTAGTCTTGGGAATCGACGACAACCCAACAAGAGCAAGGATGCTTAGAGAACCAAAGCTAGACCTCAAAAAAGCAATAAGCATGTGTAGAGCCAGCGAAGTTGCACAACAACAACTCAAGAAAATAGAATCCGAAGGAACGAAAGAAAACATTCACTTCAGTTCAAGAAAGCCGGAAAAGCCAAAGAAATTTGACAGTAAAAAACCAATTGCTTCGAAATGCAAATACTGTGGAGGAAACCACGCTAGAGACAAAACAGCATGCCCAGCATATGGAAAGAAATGCAGCAAGTGTGACAAGATGAACCATTTTGCAAAAGTCTGTAAACAAACATCACAGAGCTACTCGAAGAAAACAGACTACAGAGCCTCAGAAAGAAAACCCGGAAGACGAAGAGTGCATTTAGTTGGTGAAGACTCTGAGGATGAAGATTCAGCTTTCAAGGTTACACACAGCATTGGATCAGTACAGTCCTTAGGCAAACAATGGTTTGTCAACACGAAAATGAAACTTGCGGAGCAGAAAAACGTAACCGAAATGAAATGCCAAATAGACACCGGCTCAACATGCAACCTTATAAGCTACAAGGACTTTTGCGCCATTGCTCAAAATGGAGATCCACCAATGCAAAAGAGTAATTCAAAACTGACTCTCTACGATGGATCCCGAATGAAACCCCTTGGTCAAGCGATAGTGAATTGTGAGCAAAATGGAAAGCAGTATAAGCTAGAATTTCAAATTGTTGATGTCAAACAATATCCTCTATTGTCGGCAGAAGCTTGCGAAAAGATGAAAATCATACAGTTGAATGAAAATGTCCATTCAGTGACTGGGAAAGAAAAACACAAAGAGCTGACAAAAGAATATATACTGGCCGAGTATAAAGACGTCTTCACTGGTCTAGGTTGTTTACCAGGAGAGTATCACCTAGAAATTGATAAATCTGTCACTCCTTTGCAACACTCACCTCGGAGAGTAGCTGCCCCTCTGAAAAGAGCACTAAAGGACAAGATACAGGAATTGGAGAAACTGGGTGTCATCGCTAAAGTGACACAGCCGACAGAATGGATAAGCAGCATGGTTGCAGTGAAGAAACCAAATAAGCTTAGAATATGTATAGATCCCAAAGATCTAAACAAAGCACTGAAGCGCTCTCATTATCCAATGCCAACTATTGAAGAAATCCTACCACGCCTCAGCAAGGCTAAGGTATTTTCAGTCCTTGATGCTAAAGACGGATTTTGGCAAATAAAGCTAGACAAGGAAAGCAGCTTCCTTACGACGTTTTGGACGCCATTTGGAAGGTACAGATGGATCCGCATGCCCATTGGAATATCTACAGCACCAGAAGAGTATCAGCGAAGACAACATGATGCTCTCAATGTACACAACGAATGGGCGTGGCAATCAAGACAGGAGGAGGCGTTCAAGAAAGTGAAAGACCTTGTTACGAACTACCTAGTACTAAAGTACTATGACATAGAAGCAGACGTCACAATACAATGCGATGCCAGCGAAACTGGCTTGGGAGCAACACTCCTACAGAATGGTCAACCTGTAGCATTTGCATCCAAAACCATGACTCAAACACAGCAAAGATATGCACAAATCGAGAAAGAATGCCTTGCCATCGTATTTGCGTGTGAGAGGTTTGACCAGTACATCTATGGACGAGAAAAGATCACAGTGCACTCGGATCACAAACCCCTTGAGGCAATCTTTAAGAAACCTCTTCTATCAGCACCGAAACGCCTGCAAAGAATGCTTCTTAGGCTCCAAAAGTACAACATAGAGGTAGTCTACAAGCGAGGTAAAGAACTACACATTGCCGACTTCCTCTCAAGGGCTGCACTGCCTAATCAAGAAACAACAAATACAAAATCTCAGTATGAAATATTCAAGATTCAAAAAGAAGAGATGCTGATGAAAGAACTCGATGACATGGACTGCACAGAAACCATAAATATTTCCAACAAAAGTCTGCAAGAAATAAGAACATCGACAGAGACAGACTATGCTTTGCAGACATTAATAACACTCGTAGAAAAAGGATGGCCTAACGACAAAAACAGTGTGCCCACAGAAGCAAGAGAGTATTGGACTTACAGAGAAGAAATTACTCTTCAGAACGGCCGACTTTTCAAAGGTTGTAGAATCATTATTCCAAAACTACTAAGATCCAAGATGATGTCGTAAGCACATTCTAGTCACCAAGGTATTGAAGCTTCCCTTCGTAAAGCCCGAGATTCTATCTATTGGCCAGCAATGAACAGTGAAATCAAAGATTATGTACAACAGTGTAGCATTTGCAATGAATTCCAGTCAAAACAAACCAAGGAACCCTTAATGATACATCCGATACCAAAGCTACCATGGAGCAAAATAGGAACAGACCTATTCTCAATCAGAGACAAGGATTATCTCATTACAGTCGACTATTACTCTGACTTCTGGGAACTCAATGAACTCTCATCTACTTCAGCAGATACCATCATCAAATGTTTGAAGGAGCACTTTAGTCGCCACGGGATTCCAAACACTGTCATAAGCGACAATGGGCCGCAATTTACAAACGACGCGTTTAGGAACTTTGCAGATGAATGGGATTTCGAACATGCAACCAGTTCACCCTACCACAGCCAGTCAAATGGAAAAGCCGAATCTGCAGTGAAAATAGCAAAAGGGATCATCAAAAAATCAATGAAGGAAAAGGAAGACCTCTGGAGAGCCATATTAGACTGGAGAAATACCCCAACTCAAGACATGGGATGTAGCCCTGCTCAGCGGCTAATGTCAAGAAGAACAAGATCATCTCTTCCAATCGCACACCAGCTTTTTAAACCCGAGATTCAAAAAAATGTACAAACCAAGATCAGGATCAAGAGACAGAGGTCGAAACAGTATTATGACAAAGGAACAAGACCACTAGCGGAACTATGCACAGGTGACTACCTTCGAGTCAAACCTACCAGACTCGGAGACGACAAATGGAAATTTGGAAAATGTGTTAAAAAACACACACTACCGCGCTCATACATAGTGGACATAGATGGAGTACAGTATCGGAGAAACCGAAGGGACTTGAGATTATCCAGAGAAGTTCCACCTCCTGAAGACCTACATGTGGACGATCACCAGGACATCAACAGTCATGACAAAACGAATGGGCCGACAGTGAAAGACAATGAAAAACCTCAGGAGAAACATCGGTTTTCGCAGCCAAATGTCCGCAGGAGTTTAAGAACAATAGTGCCACCTAAACACCTCGCCGATTACGTGTGCAAATAGGTTATTTTCCATCAAGACTGTAAATATGTATAAAGTTGTAGATCTGTTATGTTAATGATTTTTTTTTCTAAAAAAAAGTGTTTCGCTTAGCCGTGGACCGTGGACAATAATTTGTTTCTATCATTCAGAACATTGTTTGGACTATAATTGCTAATTTTTATATAAATTGTATTTTGAATTTTTATTCTGTAAAAAAGAGGGGATGTTATGATATATTGACATTTAAGACTCTTGACACTATCCCCTATGTGATGCACATGCGCATACGTATTCTTTATCAATCATTAATAAATTAGTCTTAGAGCACTACACTGCTGAAAACGAGGAAAGTAGATAGATTTTAAGCATCTTAAACCATCAAGAAGTGTAGCCTCAAAAACTATTAAATGTAAAGCGATATCGTAGGTCCCATATGCATATATCCCACCAAAATAATTCAAATCAAGATCTATGGTTAATTTACCTGCATATTCATTTGGCACTGATTTGATAAATCATCGATTGAGTTATAACACTTGTTCTTTATCATCATATATGTTCTAGAGTTTACGAGGAATGCTATTACTCGTCTCTCTAACTCCATGTGTTATGTTATGCACCAGGAATAAGGAGACATTTCTGCAAGATACTAGAGGTATTTTTTGTTATATAATCCTTTGGGGAAGAAAAATAATTTTCCAATTTCAAATGTTTGAGTGTTTTGATTCTTTAAAAGCGTTTTGAAACTGGTTTAGAAATCAGAATGCTATTAAAATTTTGAATATTTTTCATACATTACAAAGATATACAAAACAGATTTTGAAGAATGTCTCGTCTGACTTTAACACTAGGCTTACGTACGGAACATTTGAAACTTCATCGTGACAATATATTGTAAATTTCCTGATAGCATGACTATTGGCAAAAGGTTGTATGGTTGGCGTTGGGGGAACAACGTTGGGCCAACGTTGGACCAATGTTACCATGCCAACCTTCTCGGTTGACATAATTTCTCTGTTGGCCCAACGTTGGTCCAACGTTAGAAACTTCCATTCACTTTACTTTCCAAGGAAGGAAGGATGTTGATGTTGACCCAACATTGGCCCAATATTTGTAATATACCCTTAAAAAGGCGTCTTTTAAAGTCAGTCGTAGTATGTTTGTAATACACCCATAAAGAATGAGTCTTATCAAGTTGGTAGTAGTATGTTGGCCCAACGTAGGCCTAATGTTTGTAATACAACCTTAACGAAAATATCTTATCGAGTTGATAGTAGTATGCTGGCCCAACATTGGCCCATTGTTTGTGATACACCCTTTAAGAAAGTGTCTTATCAAACTAGTAGTGGTCTGTTGACCCAACGTTGGCTCAATGTTTGTAATACACCCTCAAAAAAGGTCTTATCAAGTTGGTAGTAGTACGTTGGCCCAACGTTTGCCCGATGTTAGCACGAGTGTTCTTTTGTTAAGTTGTTACAAAGAGAGGAAATTTATATTGGGCCAACGCTGGCCCAATTATACTACTGCCAACTAAATGATGGTGTCAATTTTAGCTGCTGAGCTTTACGTTGGGACAATGTTGGTTCTAATATAAGTATTGGTTTAGATGCACATTCTGAAATAATTAAGATATTATTCTATGTCCATGCTTTTAACAGGATGACTGTTTTTTTAATCATATTTTTTGAATTGTGAGCATGCATGCTTATTTATTTGAAATAAAACCCTATGAATTATGAATTTTAACATGAGCATTGTATTCATGAGAATTTAGAGAAGACTGAATAAGTTCTCCGGAACAGGGAGTGAATAAAGCCCACATAAACATAAATCAAAATGACATAGCTTTATAATTAAATTGAAACAAAAGCTTGAGAGTCGCGAGGCGATTTAAACACCAAACTGTGGAGTGACTGTCAGATTCAATTTCTCACAGGTGGTGATGAAAATGCAGGGCAAGTAAGAAGAAGTTGAATTCCTATGTGATGCACATGCGCATACGTATTCTTTATCAATCATTAATAAATTAGTCTTAGAGCACTACACTGCTGAAAACGAGGAAAGTAGATAGATTTTAAGCATCTTAAACCATCAAGAAGTGTAGCCTCAAAAACTATTAAATGTAAAGCGATATCGTAGGTCCCATATGCATATATCCCACCAAAATAATTCAAATCAAGATCTATGGTTAATTTACCTGCATATTCATTTGGCACTGATTTGATAAATCATCGATTGAGTTATAACACTTGTTCTTTATCATCATATATGTTCTAGAGTTTACGAGGAATGCTATTACTCGTCTCTCTAACTCCATGTGTTATGTTATGCACCAGGAATAAGGAGACATTTCTGCAAGATACTAGAGGTATTTTTTGTTATATAATCCTTTGGGGAAGAAAAATAATTTTCCAATTTCAAATGTTTGAGTGTTTTGATTCTTTAAAAGCGTTTTGAAACTGGTTTAGAAATCAGAATGCTATTAAAATTTTGAATATTTTTCATACATTACAAAGATATACAAAACAGATTTTGAAGAATGTCTCGTCTGACTTTAACACTAGGCTTACGTACGGAACATTTGAAACTTCATCGTGACAATATATTGTAAATTTCCTGATAGCATGACTATTGGCAAAAGGTTGTATGGTTGGCGTTGGGGGAAAAACGTTGGGCCAAAGTTGGACCAATATTACCATGCCAACCTTCTCGGTTGACATAATTAATCTGTTGGCCCAACGTTGGTCCAACGTTAGAAACTTCCATTCACTTTACTTTCCAAGGAAGGAAGGATGTTGATGTTGACCCAACATTGGCCCAATATTTGTAATATACCCTTAAAAAGGAGTCTTTTAAAGTCAGTCGTAGTATGTTTGTAATACACCCATAAAGAATGAGTCTTATCAAGTTGGTAGTAGTATGTAGGCCCAACGTAGGCCTAATGTTTGTAATACAACCTTAAAGAAAATATCTTATCGAGTTGATAGTAGTATGATGGCCCAACATTGGCCCATTGTTTGTGATACACCCTTTAAGAAAGTGTCTTATCAAACTAGTAGTGGTCTGTTAACCCAACGTTGGCTCAATGTTTGTAATACACCCTCAAAAAAGGTCTTATCAAGTTGGTAGTAGTAAGTTGGCCCAACGTTTGCCCGATGTTAGCACGAGTGTTCTTTTGTTAAGTTGTTACAAAGAAAGGAAATTTATATTGAGCCAACGCTGGCCCAATTATACTACTGCCAACTAAATGATGGTGTCAATTTTAGCTGCTGAGCTTTACGTTGGGACAATGTTGGTTCTAATATAAGTATTGATTTAAATGCACATTCTGAAATAATTAAGATAATATTCTATGACCATGCTTTTAACAGGATGACTGTTTATTTTAATCATATTTTTTGAATTGTGAGCATGCATGCTTATTTATTTGAAATAAAACCCTATGAATTATGAATTTTAACATGAGCATTGTATTCATGAGAATTTAGAGAAGACTGAATAAGTTCTCCGGAACAGGGAGTGAATAAAGCCCACATAAACATAAATCAAAATGACATAGCTTTATAATTAAATTGAAACAAAAGCTTGAGAGTCGCGAGGCGATTTAAACACCAAACTGTGGAGTGACTGTCAGATTCAATTTCTCACAGGTGGTGATGAAAATGCAGGGCAAGTAAGAAGAAGTTGAATTCAAATTTGTGGATTATACACTTGCTAAAGCTGCATTTAGAAGCGATATATTTATTCTTATTTATTTATAACAGGTAAACTGTTGAAATTGATTCGGAATTCATTCTTTTCATGTTTTTGCACACAAGTACTGTAAGTTATTGTAGATACAAATATATTTATAATTTATGTGCATAGTTTGCAAATATATGTATTTCAAACTTTATTTACAATAACTTCTAGAGCTCATTAAAAATACAATGAAAAACAAGTTAAATAACATCTTATAAGTTATTTCTATCATATTCTTAACTGTCTATTACAGACACGATAGTAACAAGGAAATTAAGATTTATAGATCAACATGCACTAATAGTATAATACATCATTGTTTAAAAGACTTCATTTGAAGTATATTATTCATTCATTAGTTGGACCAGTAATTGTATTGTTTCTAATATCAAATTATTTTGTATTTTCAGTCAGAGACTGAAAGGAAAACAAATGTTGAGGCGTTAAATAACAACGAAATCGAAGAGCATAATGAACATGATGAAGTGTATGAAGTACGAATCCGTATGACAAAGATCAAGATGAAGAAAATGGGAGGTGACGAAGGGACGAAAAAGGAGCGAGAATACAACAAACCGAGAGTGATAGATGGCTGTTAGTTGGAATACAATTTTATCTACGTTGGCCCAAAATGCCAACATGTTGGACCAACGTTGGGCGGATGAGAAAAATTTACGTGGGCCCACATAAGGTTACCAACAGTGGGCCAACGTTGGAAAAAAAATGGACCACTATCTGGGTTAATATTAATGATATACTCAGTTAATAAAATTTGAATTATTTCTCTGTAATTAATTGTTGTATTCATCAAGTAAGGTATGCTACATTTTGTTTTTCTCCATTAATTATTTGAATCGCTGGATCCGCCTAACATTCTTCTTCGCAAGCATTAATGCTATTTATTTTTGGAATGCGCAGTTACTATGCGCGATACAAGCAATGAGTTTTTCCACTGTCATGGCGGCGAAACTTACCTGTCCTTGTAATTCCTAGCGACAGCGACTGCAATCCAGGGCAGGGAACCAGTGCTACCTACACATCAGTTTATCTTCTAGGTCAAAATCTACGAGGGTCTAAAAAATGGTTAAGGATATCATGTTTATCTTATTTGCAAAGGTGCTCAAAATATAAACTTATTTTATTTGAGAACTAAAAAAATTTTAAATACTTAGTACATGTAGTTATAAAATTTTGTGATCAAAATTAATATCACCCACTACATAAAATGGTTAAAAATCATATTTATCCAACAAATGTTTCTTGTTTTCCAAGGCCTGATTTTTTTTTCTACTAAATTACAGTATATATGTGTGATTCTCATCTATACTTACCGATTATCCAGTGGGAAAATTTTATTCCTGTGATGTATTTACTATATGTAGCAGAAATCATACTATACTATATGTAGCAGCAATCAAAAATCATACTACCGTGGTATATATTTTATACAATACCATATCCATGCAACAATCAAGAGACAGACTAGCTGCAGAACTGTACTCTCCGTAAAAAAAATATACATGTATATTGACAGACAGGACAGCTACAGTGCCACCCACTAAAAAACGTACATATAATGCGTCCAATGTTCTCGAATAATTTTCAAAATTCTTACCTCAATTGCAGAAAAAGCTAGATAAAAAGATTCCTTACTCCTCTTTCAAGTATTTTCATAGTTTACATCTGTACGAAGTGCGTTGGAACGAATTATCTCACAGACCAAAATGGTACAGTAGTATAAATACTCGGAATTTTTTATGAATTTAATTTCAGGACCAGGGGGGCTATAAAAGTTATCAGGAATGTTTTGTTGTGAAAAAAAAATGTCAGGAAAACAAGAGGTTAGTACTATTTCGAGTTGACAATTATAGCACGGAGAAATAAATCGAGAAACAGCGCAATTAATATAAAGTTTTTTCAATATGTGGCGCTGTAGCTATCCGGTCTGTCAATATATATATATATATATATATATATATATATATATATATATATATATATATATATATATATATATATATATATATATATATATATATATATATATATATATATATATATATATATATATATATATA
>PRKT01000742.1:139640-154718 GCA_003671525.1 Saccostrea glomerata
GAAGGGGGGGGGGGGCATCAGTATTAACAAGTTATCGATCTTTTCAACACCTAAGAAAAAGCAGATAGATGTCTATTCAATTTATGTAGCATTGTTAGCTGAACTAGTGTCACTTTTCTTCGAGGAGGTTCTGGGACTACAATAAATGAAAAAAAAAAAATACCCCGGAATTAGATCTGGCATTGGTGTGGTTAAACAATTCTATCATTCAGTTTGATTGGTGTTAATTCCTGTGCAGTTTTCTTGACATATGATTAAGTCAAATCTATTTACGCCAAGACTTCGAATAAAAAAAACATTTCAAACTACTCTTCCTTCCTTTTTAAAAATATTTTTTACACTCAATATCATCACTGCATGGAATTTTTGTCGTTGGTGAATAAGAAAGAGTCATAAATCTTAATTTTAAACAAAAGTTGCCTATTTTAGTAAGTCTAACTGAAATTTGTATTGTACATGGAACAGAATAAACGTCGAAGTGTAGACAATTTTTGTGTATTTTATCAGAACACTCTTAGGTCGTTTTAATGTGTATTGTACATGTAGTTTGACAACAATCAGAGTCAGATATGTTATGAAATAGACAATACACATGTAGTCATGAAAGAAAATATACAGAAAGCATAACGGAGAAAATTTTTTGACGTAAAACAAAGCATGTAGCTGGGACGCAGTCAGTGCGCGATATATTTTGATCAGGGTTTTTGTTGCAAAACAATGACGTCGCTTTTTCTATTGTGACGTAAAATTCTGTCAGATTACATAAGGGGGGTTTTTACTTGGAACGGCTCATATCAAAATAAAACCTATATTAAACTCTTTTTTATGAACAATAATTATTTTTCTTAAGATAAACGCATAATCCTTCATTTTTTTAAATATACCTATCATTGTTCATCTTGACCACAGGATTGGTTCCATATGAACAAAACTTCCTGAAATGTAAAAATTATTATATTTACAGTCATAAAATAAATAAAATTCCTCACAATGTTCCTTAATAATTTTCTAAAGGTTCTAAATAAATATTAAGTGTCCATCATTTTTTTAACCGTGATTGATAATACTCCTAGGAGGAGTAAGCATTCAGTGTTGACTGGTCACACCTAGCTGCAGAACTGTAGCCTTCTGCCTGAGAAAATTCGGGCGGATAAAGCAGAGAGCTACAGATCTAACTCTTGTAGAAACCTTCGATTTACGCCGACGATTTTTTGTCGCTACTTTAGGAATTCATTTCGTGTAGTTTAAACTTTCTCTGGCTATTAGAATGGTATACTATGATTAATTATATATTTGACTTTTATTTTTTTTATAAAAATCAAGACACCTTTACTTTTGATACTTTATTTACCTTTAAGCTGTCTGAAACAGTTCAGTATATAGTTTTTTATGCCGATCCAAAACAGTTCCATTTCAACGTCTGTAACCGAAACAGGCATTTGTTAGAGCTAAAAAGTAAATAAATTATCAGGAAGTGAGTTTAATGTATGAAACTAATAAATATTAAATAATAATTTAGTGTGTGAATGATGTACAAGCAATAGGTATGATAAACGTCAGTCAGCATTTGACTCAATGATCAGTTGAGACAGCTGTGATTTTCTTTTATCTTTCTGTGATGATATATCCCATATCACAAATGCGTAAACACTTTCCACGCCAATTCATATATCACTGCAGGAGGCAGAAATAAGGTCATGAGAAAAAAAAAACTGAATTTAATTCACAAGTTCATAATTACAGAAAAATAAACATGTTTAGCTATTTCTTAGCCCTTAACTAAATTAAAATGTGTATTAAACTCAGTTGAAAGTTCCCAGTCGTTCAAAAAATTAATCCATTTTGAAAGTTAAGGTAAAATCTCCAAACTTTATAACGCGAAACTCCTTGATATTTGTTTCTGTGATTTCATATTTGTCGAGTGCCTGGCTCATAGATAAATCGTCAAAATCTTCAAACTCAGTTAAAAAGTCAAAACCAAATTCACTAAGAACGTCCGACATGTTGGATAGCTAGCTTGAAATGAATCTTAAATTCATGATATATTTTTTATTGAATTTTGACACTCTCATTGAAATTAACGTCATCAGATATGCGACAAGTTGCTTACATCATGGATGACTCGTACTTTTGGTTATATCGTTTTCATGATGCGTGGAAATTGGGCGTATAGACTGGCCATAGAACTTTCAGAATAATGACTTATAAAAATGACCGTTGATATTCTTGCAATTCTTGTGTATAAATTCAAAAAGTCGTAAGTTTTTAAGCTGTTGATTTTGGTAAAATCGTGTGGTTTCAAATTGTTTAAGGATCCACATCTGAGTGACATAACTTCTTTGACACCAGAATTCTAAAGAACTTTAGGACAATTTGAATTCACAAGATTTTACAAAAAAAAAAATCAACAGCTTTAAAACGTACGACTTTTCCGTATACACAGCAATTCCCCATGACGAATTAAAATCCAGGCTTTTTGATATTGACAGCTGCTTCTTCAATACAAATGGAACTCGTAAATTTACTTACCTCGTCATTGGTTATTTGCAAAATTATTTTGTTAAAAAAGATTGATTGCACACATAAGTACTTTGAAGTTAACATCAAGAAGATGCTTGAGTTTCTGATGGACAATATCATTCAATAAATTAATGTTGAGCAAGGTAATTGTATTGGTACCGAGCTTCCGTTCACAGTTCTAGTGTGAGAATAATATATCAAATGTAAAGTTCAGTTACTGTACATCTCGTGAAAGTCCTCAAGGGGCTGAAAATCACCAAACTTTGCAAGTTGATAATTGGGTCTTTGTTGTGTTTTAACCAAAAAACCTAAATTGACCAAATTTTGTTAAATTTGGGATAAAGGAAGGCTTAGAATTTTCAAATTTTATCATTTGATGCATCTCAGGTCAACAATCTGTGTCAACTAAAATATTGTTCACAGTTTCTTTTGAAATTTCATTATTGTTTCTCAATATTTAGGATACTAAGAGACTAAATTCATCAAACTTGATTAGTTGTGTAACCTTTGTCATTGCACGGTGGCCTACTTTTGATATTTATGGCTATATATGAATATATCAGACGATGAAAGATTTAGAATCATCAAACTATGTCAGTTGATGCATCTTTTTGTGAGAGAATGCTAACAAAAGCGAGTATGCTAACAAAAAAGTAAGTCACGGTGACCTAGTACTTTTGGAATTCCAAGGTTATATCCAAAGATTTTGGAAATTTTCTTAAAATGTCGCTGGAAAATAACTGAAGGTGCAACATGTATCCATAAAATATCAGTTACAGAGTCTATGCCATTTTTACCTCAGAGTAAAAAAGGGCCTTTTAGGGGTGTATAAGTTAGTTGGCACGTAACATGGCATATTTAGTGTGTTTCTTTATTATGAATGAGAATAAAAGTTACTTCATGGATTTAAAACTCAACCACATAACATTAATCACCAAATAATGTTGATCGCATGTATATAACTAAACCTATTTCTTTGAACTGTAAACAATTGACAACATATTCGCACCACATCACCAGGCAATGCAGTATTTGATTGCCCTGAAAGACGAGCGCCGAGGAAAGCCAAGTCGGAAGTTCTTGAGGAAGAGGGGTTGTCTAAGAGTGTAAGTAAATGTAGATATCAAACTTATTTCTGTTCTATAAATAACTCTGTAGTACATGTCATTGTGTAGGCCATGCAGTACATCCTTAAACTAAAAGACGAGAGGAATGGGAAAGCTCGTTCAGAAGTTCTGGATGACGGCTCATTATCAAAGGACGTGAGTATGGAGAGAAAAAGCCGGGGATTATATCGATAGTGCACACCCGGGAAGCTTGTGTAGTGGTGTAGTGGCTCAGCACTAATTAATTAACATACTAACACGTGTTTATTTCATTTATGTTTTTTTATCATGTTTACAATTTTACAATTTGCACATGTTAATTATTCATTCATACTTACGTATAAGGCCATGCAAAGTTAATTCCTTGGTTCTCAGGCCATTTTTCAAGAAATATGATGAGGGAGGGAGGCATTTCTTTATTTTTTATAGCCCCCCGAACATGATGAGGCTGCTTTTTACATTGTACAAAACCTCAAAAAATGATGAGGGAGGTGATTTGTTGGTTTTATTCTATTAATTTAGCAATAAAAAGAGTAAATGAGGTACCCTTGGAAGAGATGAAGGAGGGGGTGAGAACCAAGTAATTAATTTTTTATGGCCTAAGTGAGTATTTGTATGCAATTTATTATTTATTTATATACCAGGTAGTTTATTTATTACTCTATTTATCCCACTATTTGATTACTGTAGATTCCTTATTTTTCGAGAGTACTTATTATCGGGAATGTGCTCTTCAACGGTAAATCGTGAGAAAAATAATTCATGAATGGACAGCTCATCAAGAGATTTTACATAAATTTCAGCATCAGAAAAGTTAAGGGGAGTAATTTTATTTCGCGCGTGTTTCTTCTCGTGAAGTTACGCGATAATTAATTCAATGCGTATATTTAGGAATTTACATAATAACCCCAGTACAGGTTGTAATGCAGGTTATGACTTTTAAGCCTAAAACTTATGTAAGATGCTTTATTTATAAAGGGAATTTTTAAATTGCTGCTAGGCCATGATGAGATCAAAAAATTGTTTTGAAATTCCAAATATATATAAAAGGATATAGGAAAAATCTTTATATCAAGGATAA
Organism: Saccostrea glomerata; assembly: GCA_003671525.1. Lineage (NCBI taxonomy): Eukaryota > Metazoa > Mollusca > Bivalvia > Ostreida > Ostreidae > Saccostrea > Saccostrea glomerata. Next base: position 144,348 of record PRKT01000742.1, read on the forward strand.
ACATATCTAAAAATCTCTGTAAGTCAGCATACTTGCCTTTCAATGTAGATTCAAGCTTGCTAAAAATTTGCCATTTGGAATCCAACGGGCAAATTAATGAGCTTGTATTTCAAAATAAAGAAGAAAATATACAATCCAACACAAAGTGGGTCCAATTTTTTATCAGGATAGAATTCTGAATAAAAACTCTTTTCCTTTCGGGACAAACCTCTTTCTTTATGTTTATGAATACAGTTTGTATACATTTTATGGCCTTTACATTTAATACAGAAGAGAAAATAAATAATAAATTACAAACTTAGGCCTTATAAAATACTGGCTTTGTGATACTCAGTTGATTATTAAACAATGTATGTCTTTCACATGATATTTAATTTTTTTAGCATGGAAATATTGCTCCATTAGTAGTATAGTAGAATGCTTTTTGTTCTTTGAAAATGTCATATATGGCAAATACTTACATTAAGAGCTTACAGCTTACAGCAAAGTCCAGGGAAACAAATTTTCAATTTTTATAAAAGCATTTAGCTAATATGTTAAGTAAACAATGCATTTGAAGACCATGTGGAATAAAAATCACTATGCTGTAAGTGTCAACTGTTACCATGTTTTTAGTTTAGTTTAGTTTAATGAAGGATATGGAGATAATGAACAAAATTCAATATCAAAGTCCATAAAACAATACAAAACATGAGCAGAGCAAACAAGGGCCTGTAAAACATTAGAGGTGGGATCAGGTGCCATGGAGGAGTATATATTATAATGCATGGGTTTTTCAATATCTTTTCAAGAAAAGATTATGCTCCAATGGCATTTACATTTTATTTCCATGTAAACAATTGTAAAACAAGTCACAAAATTTGATCTGCAAAATAAAAACAAAAGCACGGACACAAAACACTACACTGTTTATTTGCTTTTGGATTCGACTGTTTTATATTATTGCATGAAAAGTACAAGTTGCTTGTAGAGGAAATCCCTTTTAGAGCAAGAGTTTCACCATGCCCTCATCCCTTTTACAGCACGAGTTTTACCATGCCCTTATCCCTTTTACAGCACGAGTTTTACCATGCCCTGACAGAAAACGATGTTCCAGATGAAGCAGAGAACATGAAGCCGAAAGATTTGACAGTGGAACTCTTCAGGTTGGCTAAGGGGCATATAATGTATTGGGGCACAATTACACAAATACCATCACATAATTTTTCAAAGACAAAGTTTAAGATTCTGAAATGACTGATTGATGTAAATGTTGAAATTCTTCATTATATCTTCATAAATGTCTCAGGAACTCAAAATGCTTTATTTTTTCGACTTTTTATGATAACCTCTAGAAGTAGGCGACTGACAATTAAGTCTCCACATGAAAGACATGCACACATCTTGAAATAAGCAATGCCTTTGAATTAAGTTTTCCTATTACCTATAACCAAAAGTTTTACTTTTTTTTCTTCATTAAAAATGTTTTCTTTTTGTTTGAATGGAATATTATTTACTTCAAGAACTTTATAAGACAGGGACTTCTAAAAAAGACATTGAAATAGATAAAAAGTCAATTGCTCCATCATATAAATTTACACTTTGTTTTATCAAAGTATGGCAACATCTTGTTTCCATAGATTGTCTGATGCCTCGGGAAATCTGACATTTAAAGTAGAGAAGAATGGGTCAGTATCCATGTCTGATTTGGACAGCATGGTGAGTCTATGTAGAGAAGAGTGCGTCAGTATCCATGTCTGATTTGGACAGCATGGTGAGTCTATGTAGAGAAGAGTGGGTCAGTATCCATGTCTGATTTGGACAGTAAGGTGAGTCTATGTAGAGAAGAGTGGGTCAGTATCCACGTCTGATTTGGACAGTAAAGTGAGTGAACACTGAAGACTGCTGTTTAAAATATTTTCTACTGGGAATTTGACATCAAACATCGAGACTTTCAGACCTGTCTTAGGTCAGACTTGCTTAAAACTCACCATAGTTTGGATAAGTATAACAATGAAATAATTATATATTTCTGTTGACTTATTAACATTAGGATGTGTTTATTGTCGACACCAAGAAAGCTGTCTTCGTCTGGATTGGATTGGAAACCTCTGTTGCTGAAAGAAAGAATGCAATGACTTATGCCCATGTAAGCAGAACTATATTATCAGTAGATATAAATGATACATCTTGATTTACACCGGAACACACAAACTTTTATTAATTAATTTTACAGTGTATTTTTATCAAATTTGTACGTTTTTCCTTAAAGCAAAACTAGATCTTACATGTTGTTATGTTTATGGTCATAACCTTGAAAGTTCATTCATCAGCTCTTGAGGATTAATAAAGTTACACTATGTCTGAATTTTCAGAAATATCTACAGAAAACAGACCATCCACTTCTGAGCGTCACATGCTTGTCTGAGGGAAAACATGACAGACAGATCAGGATGGCTCTCAGCGCCTAGTTACCCGAGGACAAAGGCCAAGGCTTATCTAATCCATTGATTAATATTTGACACCGAGAGATGACAGTTTCTGATTTGAAAGAAACTTTTAATATGTTGTTTTGATATCAGATATAATCGTAGTTCAAATGTTTTGATGTAGGTTTTAGCAATACATAGTTTTCTATCCAATGAGATGGATTTCTTATCCAAAGATATAGCTATAATTGAGATTTAGCAATATGTATAGTATTATTATGTATGGATTTATGTTCGGGGGAAAATTACCACCGATTGTTGGAAAAAGTCATCTTTGTTTCTCTTTATCACTTATCTTTTTTTCACTTTATATGCTTAATTTATATATTTTTCTTATATACCGGTATATGTACATACAATTATCAATGTTACTTATACATTGTATAAAGGGTAGATTATATGGGTTTTGGGGTTTATGATTATTTTTGGAATTCTTTTTCATTCCTTTCTTTTTTTTCTAGTTTTATAGTGCTATTTTCTTGTGCAATAATGCAGCATATCGCAGATCATCCTTATATAGAAATAAAAGTTATAACATTCAATGTATTTATATTTATTGAAGCAGTGCACATGTTGTGAAAAGGACATTGATATACAAAGAGAGAGCTCTGCTAAGAACTTTCATGTGACAGTGTAGGGAGAACTGTAGAAATATGTTTTAATTTGTTTTTATCAGTGTTACTTTCCCATTATGAAAATAATGTGCAATTTACGACGCAAAATTTTCTGCACATAATTGGTGATAGTTTCTCCATTTTCTAGCATTGGTCAATCAACTTATTCACTCCATAACCCCTAAATTAAAGAAATACGAGCTGCATTTTTGAGAATTTAATTTTGCTGGTAAAATGTGTTATTATGATTAATTTTATGTTATTTAAACCCCTATGATCAAAGAGCCCAAAATAAAGTTTAAAATTTTTCAGAAGTCATATTTCTATTCAACCGAACATACAGTATAATATAAAAAATCATTATTGCACAGGATGACAATAATTAGGGATCCGCAAGGATTTGCAGGTGCCCTATACTAATCACTCTGTCCGTCCGTCTGTCACTCTTCCATCCACAAATTTTCTGTTTTTTCTAATAACCTTCGCAGTTATGATAAGGCTGTCCGAAGGCCTTAAATGCCTTTAAAATATACATTTTATTTTTAGCTAGATTTTAATTTCAATATGTTACCCTTGTTTGAAATTGCAGTTAACTTGAGATGATATTTTAGTCAGGTATTATAATAAAGTATTTTTGTGATGTCACATGACTGTGTTGGTCACGTGACGGAGATTTATGACATTCCTAAATGTTGCACAAAAATCGCTTCGGCACAAGTGCAAAACAAAAATATTGTGCAAAGTTTGTTACATAGATCGATTTATCGTGATCTCTGGTACATAGAAAGTGCTGGGGGCAGGTTTAATTTTTACTCGTTAAGAAAATATTTAACGAGAAATTCAACTTACCAACATAAAAGGGGGTATTTTCCACGCCTTATCGCAATGTATACAAAAATGAATAAACTACACACAATCCCCCAGCAAAATTCAGTTAGAGGACATACTTCTCTTGTAGATTCACGCAGAATATCTTCAATTTATCCTTGTCTTTCACTTGTGCCAGTCCAATGTAAACACGATTCTTAAATTCTAACTCTGTCTACGGACGTGTGAGGGGAGCGTTTCACACATAATTTTTCTCTATTGTTTCATTATGTGCATATCGGACAGGCAAAAGAAATAAAAATATCTAAATTTCACCTGTTCAACTTCATAATAACACATCGGAGCTTAAAAACAATCTTAACACTTGAAATAAACAACAAGGTCCAAAAATAAATCTACATGACATGTAAAAATTATGACACTTTCCCCGTCATGTCAGCTCAAGTATGCAGTGACTTGACGTCATATTCTATTATGACGTCATAACTAGGCAGTTCAGAGAAGTTACTACAGTCTGCACAGTTTGATATTTAACGGACAGCCTTATCCTAGCTGCGTTTTTATAGTTGCCCAATCAAGTTCAAATTTGGTATGGTAGTTCAGTAGGCAGAAATACATATTTTGATGCTAAGTTTGGTTCTCTATGTCTTCTGGTTTGGAGCTGGGGTGGTGGGGTAGATTCCTTAACTATGCATAAGAATAAATGGGCAAATTTTTTTATGGTTGTCCAATCAATTACAAATTTGGTATGGTAGTTCAGTAGGCAGAAATACATATTTTAATGCTAAGTTTGGTTCTCCATGTCCCATGGTTTGAAGCTGGGGTGGTGGGGTAGATTCCTTAACTTTATATAAGAATGCATTGGCAAAGAGAGATAACTGCTGAAGATGTTCGCAGTGTAAACTGAATGCTGCTAGGAGTCCCTTGGGATTAATTATCTTTCCTCCTGAAGAAAATCCAGAGCATTATCTTTATCTGTCACATTGAGATTAATTACCACCTCTGTCTGCAAATGAAGTTTGTTTTAAAGTTAAGTCAATTTGGAACGCTATGAACACTCTGAAATGTGGATTTTAATATGAATTTTTATTATCTATTTTTGTTTGATAGTTATGATTCCATTTAATTCTAAAAACATGAAATAGATTAAGGAAGATTTTTTGATTTACTTTTTTTTACTTTTTTAAAAAATATATTAATTTAAGTAAATAATTAATTTTTAATGTAGTTGTATAAAAACCCCATTCTGTCATTAATACTTAAAAGTTCTTATTGTAAATTTACAAGAAAATGACGAGAGAGGTACAATTAATCCCTTGGGATTGATAATCTAGCCTGCTGCAGATAATTTAGTAGGCTTTTTTTAACCCATAACTTTAAGATTAATGTAACCTTTGTCTGCAACTGCTGTTTGTTTGAAGTTAAGGTCAAGCCTTCATGATATTTGCATTCATTGAAGGCTTTGCGGGTGCCCTATAGTAATCACTCTGTCCATCCGTCTGTCTGTCTAGCTGTATGTCACTCTTACGTCCACAAATTTTCTGTTTTTTCTAATAACCTTTCTTATAGTTGCCCAATCAAGTTCAAATTTGGTATGGTAGTTCAGTAGGCAGAAATACATATTTTGATGTTAAGTTTGGTTCTCTATACCTTCTGGTTTGGAGCTGGGGTGGTGGGGTAGATTCCTTAACTATGCATAAGAATGAATGGACAACTTTTTTTATGGTTGTCCAATCAATTACAAATTTGGTATGGTAGTTCAGTAGGCAGAAATACATATTTTAATGCTAAGTTTGGTTCTCTATGTCCCATGGTTAAGAGCTGGGGTGGTGGGGTAGATTCCTTAACTTTATATAAGAATGCATAGGCAAAGAGAGATAACTGCTGAAGGTGTTCCCATTGTAAACGTAATGCTGCTATGAGTCCCTTGGGATTAACTATCTTTCCTCCTGAAGAAAAGCCAGAGCATTATCTTTATCTGTCACATTGAGATTAATTACCACCTCTGTCTGCAAATGAAGTTTGTTTTGAAGTTAAGTCATTTTGGAACGCTATGAACACTCTGAAATGTGGATTTTAATATGAATTTTTATTATTTATTTTTGTTTGATAGTTATGATTCCATTGAATTCTAAAAACATGAAATAGATTAAAGAAGATTTTTTTGATTTACTTTATTCACTCTTTTTGAAAATATATATTAATTCAAGTATATTATTAATTTTTAATGTAGTTGTATAAAAAAAACCCATTCTATCATTAATACTTAAAAGTTCTGATTGTAAATTTACAAGAAAATGATGAGAGAGGTACAATTAAACCCTTGGGATTGATTATCTAGCCTGCTGCAGAAAATTAAGTAGGCTTTTCTTTATCTGTCACTTTAAGATTAATGTAAACCTTTGTCTGCAACTGCTGTTTGTTTGAAGTTAAGGTCAAGCCTTCATGATATTTGCATTCATTGAAGGCTTTGCAGGTGCCCTATAGTAATCACTCTGTCCATTCGTCTGTCTAGCTGTCTGTTACTCTTACGTCCACAAATTTTCTGTTTTTCCTAATATCTTTTCTTATAGTTGCCCAATCAAGTTCGATTTGGTATGGTAGTTCAGTAGGCAGAAAAAACATATTTCTGTTGATGGTTTTTTTTATTATTATTTTGCTTGTCAAATAAAGGGGGAGGAAATAAGCACCTCCTTCAAAGAATGACTGCACTTAACGCCGGTTTTTGGATCTTTTTCAATCTCTGTTGTTTGTTTTTTTTTTTTTGTCGTAAGTCATTTGTTATAGAGTTTGGTCTATTTCCAAATGAAATGCAATGCCATAAAGGTTATAAACTGTGTTTCAATAAAATAATAATCAAATAAAACCAACAATAATCAAATGCAATATGAAACCAGTTGCAGCAATTACCATGGAAACGTCAGAGCATGATATAAAGCAACAGAAAGCAAATGATTCAGAAATCGCAGGAGTGAAAAAGTGGGTCGAGAATAACAAAAAGCCAGACTGCAACAAGATATCGACATGTAGCGTGAGTTTGAAAGCATATTGGGCTCAATTCGACCAATTGTCAATTAGAGATGGAATTTTCTATAGACATTGGTACACTAATAATGGGAAAGTTCAAAAAGAGCAAGCTGTAGTACCATATTCCCTCAGACCGACGATTATGAAGTATTGTCATGATGCACCATCAGGTGGGCATTTAGGAAGACAAAAGACTCTCACAAAAATTAAACAAAAGTTTTATTGGCCAGGAATAGACCGAGATGTCAGGAAATGGTGTGCTAAGAGAAAGAAATATGGTAAAACGACACGTGCACCCATGCAAGTAACGGGAGTCGGTGAGCCTGGAGAAAGAGTTGCCATGGATATTTTGGGACCTGTGCCAACATCAAACAGAGGAAATAAGTACATTTTGGTTATTCAAGATAACTTCACCAAATGGGCAGAAGCCGTTCCATTGCAGGATATGGAGGCACAGACTGTAGCTCGAGCATTCATTGACAATTTTGTCACCAAATTTGGTGCACCCAGAACGCTATACATACTGACCAAGGACGTCAATTCGAGTCGAGATTATTCCAGCAACTGTGTGAAATACTTGAAATCAATAAGACACGAACGACCCCTTACCATCCCCAATCTGATGGTATGGTCGAGCGCATGAATCGCACACTGGAGAATATGATTGCTGCATACGTCGACTCAAACCAGAAAAATTGGGATGATCACCTGCAATTAGTTTGTATGGCATATAGGGCTGCACAACATGAAAGTTCAGGATTTACTCCTAACTATTTAACGTTTGGACGAGAAATTGTACTTCCCGTAGAACTACTGGCTGGACTGCCAGCGCAGAAGAAATCGACAGACCAATATATATTAGTCATCTTGAAGATTCATTGGCATTGGCACATGACATAGCTAGGAAGAATTTGGGTGAAGGTTTGAAACGACAAAAACGCAGATATGATTCTAAGCTTTCCTGGAAGAAGTTTGACATTGGTAGCAAAGTATGGTTGTATACTCCGAGGCGGATTAAAGGCATTTCACCGAAATTCCAAATGTGGTGGAAAGGGCCCTACACAGTTCTAAAGAAATTCAGCGATGTTACATATATCAGATAGGTAAGGGCAAAAAGTATCTGGTTGTTCATGTTGACATGTTATAGCCTTACATTAGTCGAGAGAAAAGTCAAGAACCTACAACTCAAATTTTTAGGAAACAGGATGCCACTGAAACATTACACGTTCCAGACGTTATTATTGACCCTATCAGTGCTCCGTACATTGAGTACAACGCAGAGACCCTCGACGTTAACGACGCTTCAGATTCGGAAGATCAAAAGATATACAGCGAAACGACCACCCGATCTAAAAGGCGATGCCGAAAGCCCAGACACTTTGAAGATTTTCAACTGTACCACGTGAGGGAATCAGACAAGACATCAAAGGGAGGACAGTCCACTCCTTCTCACTCGCAGTCTTGCAGTCGGATGGCGAGGACTAAAGATACTGTAAGGAAAGTAACCGCCATGCATAAGTGTTAGAGCATATTGGCCAAAAGCACGACAAAAGAATCAAGTGTGACCACTGTGAGCATACGTCAGAAAGAACGGCCGATATGAAGAGACATCACGAGCGCCGACATTCAGCAAACACAAACCAGGAGAAACCGAGGCAAAAACCAGAGGATGATTGTACGATCCGGCGCTGCACTCAGCCGATGCCTGTATTCAACCCAAAGAGAGACAAACCAGCGACACAGACATCCGGAAGTTGTGAAGCGAAGACAGGATTGCTACAGAAGGATGCCGCCGTGCAATGCGACCGAGAGACAGCTATCGTGTGCGATGCATCTACCCAGTGCGATGGAGTTGCCGTGAAGAAAAGGCGAATTTCGGAGACAGAATGGACCGAATTCAATTGACGTTATTATGGAGCATTCAGTGATAATGTGAACATTTTATTAACTTTTTAAATTGTGACACTATTTTAATTTATTTGCGCGATTCGGGACGAATCTCAAGGAGGCGTGGGTTATGTTATGGACTTTTTATATAGAAACTTTAATAATTAATGCTTTTTGTGATTTTATAAATTATGTTTAATAACTTTCAATGTTTATTTCATGTCTTGATTATCGTTCTTTGTTGTTATTTAAAGATGTCGCTTTAATCACGTGATAATTGTAATTGTATATAAACCATTATTCTTGTTGATTTGTGAGTTTGTTGGCTCGAGGGTTCTGAATAAGAACCATAGTTCCTGGATGAGGAAATAGATGCCAAGTAAAAGTCCTGAATAAGGCAACCATTCCTGAATAAGGAAATACCGGTACAGTGAAGTCGCGTGTATTTTATGCCTAGTGTTAAAATTTAAGAGCAAGAAACTTAATGAATACGCTTGTCATGAAGAACTGGTCTTTCTGTATGTAATTAATTACAAAATTTTGAAAATCAGCTTTCAGAGAGCATCCGACAATTGAAATTCTTATAAGCACGCATTAAAGACTTGGATGTTTTTGCTGCGGTGACGGGCCACTTTTATTTTTGTTCGCTGTAGAAAAGCTGAAATAAAAGTTCTAGATAAATAATAAGAGCTCGAAAGTATGACAAATGCATTTAGTTTTAACTCAGAAATCAATCATAATGATCGCTGCTCAAATAAAATTATAGTGATTATAAAATCAAACTGTAGTAGTTTCTCCAATTGCGGGTCACGCAATCTCGTGGCATTAACATTTCCAAATTCTATGCACTGTAGTGTGGTGTGAATGTATATGGGAACGAGTGTATATGGAACCGCTTGTAAGTGCGCATGTGTGTGGTTGTTGTCGTCTGTTCGTCAGAGAAGTAAGGCTGTAAGCAGAGACTGGAAGAGATTGTTTGTCAGCTTTGGTATATTTGTAAGTGTTATATGTGCTCCAGATTAAACATATAGGAAAATTACCTCGGTCGTCAGTTGGTTTAATCTTGCATAGATTAGATAACACTTCACTGGCGCTGCGAGCAATCGATTCTGCTCGAAAATTTCTGTGTATTGAATTTCGTTGATATTTTTCTCGTGGCGGGAATCTGTCAAAGTCCCACACGTGTATATATATATAGTAATTCTTTGAAAATTTACTGACAATTTGAATTAAGTTATGTGAAATTCTATTTATTCATTAAGTTATAATCATTACGATTACAAAGTCTGACAGTATTATGTTTTTGTGCATTTTGTTAAGAAAAAAGTTAAACACGTGGTGAGGCTAATCACCGGAAAATCAAGAAGCACATGGTCGACCACATGGTATTGTAATACCAAATGAGTTTCTATGGCCAGTTAAAATATTGATTCAAATTTAAATTAAATTAAAGTTTGGTCATTGATAGGATAACTTGTATTGTATATTATTTTGAAATAAAGTAAACACGCAAATTTGTTTGTACATACCCCCCCCCCCCCCCCCCC
>PRKT01000742.1:154849-166078 GCA_003671525.1 Saccostrea glomerata
CCCCCCCCCCCCCCCCCACCAGTAACATGATGTCAAAAAACAGGGGGAGTCCATTCAAAATTAATATCAACACCTGTGCCTATGAAGATCTAAGAGCCCTACCAGGTGTGGGTCAGGTTATAGCTGACCGTATATGGGAACTGAGAAAGCAAGGCCCCATTGACTTGGAAACATTTGTGGGTATACCTAAACTAAGGGTTACACCTGAACTAGTTGAATGTGTAGATTTTCTACCACCTTTGTGTATAGACCATAGCTACGCCAAGCCCACAAGTGATGGTATGGAGGATTACTTCACAAAGTTCCAGGATTACGAGGATCACGGTGAAGTAAATACAGAGTATAAGACGAGTGACAGCACAGCAAAGCCGTCGACTCACCCTCAACTCACAGCGACCCCTCTGTCGGAACCCAGAAGAACTCCTACTCAGAAGCGTTATTTACCTAACAATATGCGACAGAATATATACAGATCAGAAGAACAGGAAAATTTTTTGCATGACAATGAAGTACAACGTCCAATTCCAGACCATATCAGGTTCCAGACACCTATGGTACAACGACGCACATTGCCTTCACCTCAGTTGTCGCCAACTTTCGTACGACGTCAACCAGCAGTCTCCGAGAGCCAGGGGCGACATGAATCAAGACCTGTGTATCTCCCCAAAGCCTTGCGGTATGATGGGACCTCTAACTGGGAAGCTTTCTTTGTGAAATTCAGCAGATATGCAGATGTATCTCACTGGACAGCTACAGAGCGCAAAGATCAGTTATGTTGGTGTCTCGATGGAAAAGCCAGCGAGTTTTACACCAGTATTGTGAACAGAGACTATGGCATAGACTATTTTGAGTTAGTTCGCAAACTAGAAAAGGGTTTTAACTTTGTGGATTTACCAGAAACTCTTCAAGTCCAGTTTATGGGAGCCCATCAGAACACAGGAGAAAAACTTGAAGATTGGGCTGACAGATTACTTTCCCTAGCAATGAAAGCTTTTCGTGACCTGCCAGAAGAACACGTATACTCACAAGCTGTATGGAGATTCTGTCAGGGATGCTGTGATAAAGAGGCTGGTCAAAATGCTGCATTGTCAAAACCAAAATCTATTGAGGATGCCATAGACAAGATCAAGTGGTACCAGCACACTACCAAAGCCATTTATGGTAAACCCATTAGACGTCGAGAATTTTCTGAAGATTTCGAGCATGAGATTGATTCTGTGAGAACAATTAATGCAGCAGTGAAAAGCGACAAGAGTTTTTCTTCATCAGCACATCAATCAGATCAGCTAAAGTCGATGGAGGAACAAATCAAGATTCTTGTGGACAACATGCAAATGCTTCAAACTAAATTAAGCAGCATGGAGAATAAACAGAAAAGAAAACCACAAAATACGGAGACCCGTACATGCTACAATTGTGACAAACCAGGGCACCTAGCAAGGGATTGCAGAAATCCTAAGAAGTGGAGGGCCCAGAATCAAAGCAGAAGTCAGAATACAAACGGAAGTTCACAGTCTGAGACAAGACCTTTAAACGAGAGTGGGCCGGGTCAACAGGCGTAAATCCGACCCGAAATACTACAAAGCGCCTCAAGAAAAATTGTGCAACAGAAGAAACGAGTCAGAAATCAATAAGACATACGTCAAGAAAACACAAGAAGCATAGAAGATCCAGACGGAAAACATCAAATAGAAATCATACTTCCAATTCTGAAGATCACAGTGCAGACGTAGACAAAACAATGACCATTCTACAGTTGGGATCAGCTTCTATGCTGAGATTTAATGTAAAAGTGAACTCTACAGACATCACTGCAGTAATAGATACAGGAGCAGAAGTCACTATTATATCGGATCGGGTGTATGAAAAGATGCAGATCAAACCACCTGATAAAAAACACACAGTCATGCATGGTGCGGGGCGTGATATGAAAATGGATACATTCATCATTGGTCCAGTTGACATCAAGATAGGAGCCCAAAGTTACCCATCTGAAATATACGTAGCACCTATGGATGATGATATGCTCCTAGGTTTAGACTTCATGCGGAGAAATGGAGTAGTACTAGATTGCTGTAGACAACAGATTATCATCAACTCTGACTCATTTCATTTGTCGTATGGGAAAAATAAGGAGGAGCCCCGAGTAGCAAAAGTCATTTTGCCTAGTAAAACGGTTTTACCACCGAATTCAGCAGTCCACATCAATGGCAAATTAACAGAAAAGTTTGACAAAGACTACATAATTGAACCAAAAGCCGATATACCAGTCTTGATACCAAGATGCATGTACTCTGACCAAACATCTCCAAGACTCTGTTTAGTCAATGCAAGTGACAGATACTACACCATTCACAAAGGAACTGTTGTTGGAGAAGCAGTTCAAGCTCAACCAGTCAACATATCAGTTGAAACAAAAACTTCCACATCAGAAATCCCAGACTATTTACATCCGCTACTACAGAAGTCTGTCACTAACCTCAAGAATAGTCAACAAGAGCAGTTTAAGAATTTGATAACAGAGTACCAAGATGTATTTGCTGAGAATGATTTTGATCTCGGAAATTTTACTGAGATAAATCACACTATCGATACGGGCACAGCTGTTCCGATCAAGCAGAGAATGAGACGAACCCCATTAGATTTTGTAAAAGAAGAAGAGACCCATTTACAGACCATGTTGAATGCAGGGATCATAGAACCGTCGACCTCTGAATGGGCATCTCCGCCCGTACTAATCCGCAAAAGAGATGGTAAAGTAAGATGGTGCATAGACTACAGAAAACTTAATTCGGTCACCAAAAAGGATGTCTACCCCCTCCCACTCATAGAAGAATGTATTGACACCTTGGCTGGAAATGAATGGTTTTCTAAACTGGACGCCAATTCAGCATATTATCAAATCAAAGTTAATGACTCTGATAAAGCTAAAACAGCCTTTATAACGAAATATGGCCTTTTCCAGTTTACGCGCATGAGTTTCGGACTCTGCAATGTTCCGTCAACCTACGCCAGAGTTATGAACCTTGTTTTAAGAGGATTAACATGGAATATCGTGTTAGCATTCTTGGATGACATTCTGGTTATGGGAAAATCGTTTGAAGACCATCTACAGAATTTACAACTAGTATTTGACAGATTTCGTCATTATGGACTGAAACTGAAGCCTACAAAGTGTTTGATGTTTCAAACGGAAGTTGAGTTTTTAGGAAGAAAGGTCAGCAAGACAGGAATGGCAATAGGAGATGATTACGTTAAAGTGGTTAAAAAATGGCAAACCCCTAAGACTACAAAAGAAGTTGAAAGATTTTTAGGCTTTGCCAATTACCATAGAGCATTTATCAAGGATTATGCTAGAATATCTGGTCCTTTAAACAGAGTTACAGGTAAAAAGCCTTTTACCTGGGGTCTTGAACAACAAGAGGCTTTTGGCGATTTGATAAAAGCACTAACTTCAACTCCTGTTTTGACTCTTCCGAACTCCAGTGATCAATTCATTCTTGATACTGATGCATCAGATACAGCTATTGGTGCAGAACTTATACAGCTACAGGATGGAAGAGAACGTGTCATTGCATATGGAAGTTACAGTCTTACGCCAGAGCAACGACGCTACTGCACCACCAGAAAAGAACTGCTAGCTATTGTGAGATTCACGAAACAGTTCAACTACTATCTGCTGGGAAGAGAATTCCTTGTCAGGACAGACCACAGTAGCTTAACCTGGCTCCTCAACTTTAAGGATCCACAGGGTCAATTGGCAAGATGGCTTGAAGTCTTGAGCCAGTACAACATGACTGTAATACATCGGCCTGGCAAGAAACATGGGAATGCTGATGCACTCTCGAGAGCACCAGATGCGAAACCCTGTCCAGAAATGAGGGCAACTATAGACCCATCCGAGCTTCCCTGTGGAGGATGCAAGTATTGTGTAAGGGCGCATAACAACTGGTCCAAATTCACTGAAGATGTTGATGATGTAGTCCCTCTGGGTAGAAAGGCAGACACAAACGAAGTACATGCAGCTTTTTCCTGGTTGTTTAATGAAAATATTGATTTGGAAGTGAACCCAGAAGTGCAGCACACTTCAGTGGAAATTTCCTTTATAGATGATGAGTTTTCCATCACCATTGGTATGGATGAACAGCAAAACAATCGCGTATGCATAGCCACCCATACTAGTGGGTTTGCTGGCATTGAGTACTCCACAGAAGAACTGAAAGAATTTCAGAAAAATGACCAAGATCTTAGATTGATACTGCCTTATCTGGTGTCAAATGAAACCCCATCTGAAGATGAAATATTTTTAAGCAGCAAGGCAGCAAAGAAATACTGGGTCAATAAAGAGATGTTTTTCATTGATGGTGAGGGAATACTGCGCAACAACCCAAAGAATGGTGGAGAACCAAGACTTGTGGTGCCGAAAACCTTAGTAGATGAAGTACTAGGACTATGTCATGACTTACCAGTTATGGGACATCAAGGTGTATCAAGAACATATCTACGAGTGAAAGAGAAGTTCTATTGGTATAACATGAATCAGTCAACCAGAGATTTTGTTAGGACCTGTAACATTTGCAGTAAACACAAAAAGGCCAACAGAAAAGCAAAGTGTCCTATGACAAAATACCAAGCTGGAGTACCAATGGAGAGAGTTCACCTTGATTTCTTGGGTCCTTTACCCGAATCTACCTCAGGCAACTCGAACATTTTAGTCATGGTGGACCAATTTACCAAATGGGTAGAATGTGTCCCATTACCATCACAAACAGCTGAAGTCACAGCTAGAGCTGCTGTAAATGAATTTTTTGCTCGATTTGGTTTTCCCTTCAACATATTCACTGACCAAGGGAGAAACTTTGAAAGCAAACTCTTCAAGACTATTTGTGATATATTTCAGATTCATAAGAGCCGCACAACGCCTTATCGCCCTTCAGCAAATGGGCAGGTCGAGAGATTTAATAGGACACTTATGGATGCTGTACGCTGTTTTGTTGACAAGTCACAAAATAATTGGGATGAACATTTATCACAGCTTGCTAGTGCTATTAGATCATCTGTAAACAGACACACTGGTTTCACACCAAACAAACTTATGTTAGGCCGAGAAGTGAGCATACCTGCTGACCTAGTTTTTCGACCACCTGAGACCAATGCATCCATTGACCTCGAAGATTATGTGTCAAGATTACAAGAGTCTATAAGAACAGCTCATGAAGTGGCCAGAGATGTACTGAAGGCACATCAAGTCCATATGAAGAGAGATTATGATGTCAAGATTCACACCAGAGAATATGCTGTTGGTGATCTCATCTATGTGTTGGATAGCGCTAAAACTAAAGGTCGTTCTAAGAAACTAGATCCGCCTTGGAAGGGACCTGGCATTGTTATTCAGAAAGTATCACCATACATCTACAAGGTCAAACTTCGAAATTCAGTGTTTATTACTAACCATGACAGATTGAAAAAGTGTTGCGACAGGAAAATACCTGACTGGCTATACCAATGCCAGCATCGTCTGCGAAATGGAGAAAATGTTCTCCAGTTGCAATCAATTGACACTTTTTGTATATGTGACAAACCGGATGACGGACGTCTAATGATTCAGTGCGACTCCTGTGATACTTGGTATCACGAAGCATGTGTCGCAGTCACTGAAGAGTTAGCAGATACCTTGAAGACGTATATATGTCCAAGGTGTCAAGTATAATATGTTTCGTACCTTTTACTAATGTTATGTTTGTGTTCAATTTTATTTTAGGTACAATGGAAGAATCCGACAGAGAGTACATCACTGCAGATGAAGCCGACATCTCCGATTCTGACGGGTACCTCTCAGATGAGTACTGCCATCAAGAAACAGACGAAGAATCGTCTGATGTTGAAGAGTGCTTACTACCCTTTAAGCGGCGACGGACAGGTGATACGCCGACACAGGAACTCTCACCAGATTCGAAACCTGCCAAGGAACTGACCCAGGAGCCGGGACCGTCCACACAAAGACACATACCTAATGTACAGGATAAGCGATCAGCATGCCCTGTTCCTGGATGTCATTTTCGCTCTAAGCACCTAAAGCATCATGCTTGGGAGTATCATCTCCCTAGGTTGTTCTGGGATCGCCCCTGGAACTCTTTGGCAGCACTGCCGGAATATCACACTTTGAGAGCATCATGTTTAAATGTGTTAGGTCAGTACGTCTTGGGACCAACTGCGACAATTGACGAGTTAGTGGTGCACGTCAATGAAGAAATCCCACTGCCCCGAGAATACCCAATTATGGGTAGGACATTTGCCCAGATGGGTCAGCTGACCCGTACCATGCGGTGGCCCTTTGTGAACCGCTTCACCATGAGTCCAGTAAATAGCCCAGCGGTATTACTTCACTGGAGAATCCTTCTGTCCCTAGTTTGCAACTTATCAGAGGAAAAGAGACATGCATTCAAGAGATGGGGGAGAAAGGAGCTCGCTGAGCTCGAAGAAAGGGTCAGAACCAGAAGGTCACATGGAGTCAGAGCACCACAGGAGCCCCACAGACGTGTTGAAGAACATGATGAGATAGAGAGGGGAAGTTCTGGATGAATGTGGTAGTGAAGAAGATGTAGCAGATAAAGACAGCGATGAAGATAGCAGTAGGGAGGAAGAAGACACCCCTTATGAAGTTATTGTCCTCCAAGCTGGTTACGAGGAAGACTTCCCAAGCCTAGGAAAATGGAAAATGGGAAGTAGTATTACTCTATTAAAAGGATCGATGAACATCATAGTCGACACAGGAAATCCTTCAGATAGACAATACCTACTGTCCCGCCTCAGTGAACAGGGTTTGGCAGTTGAGGACATAGAATGCTGTGTGACGACTCATGGTCACTTGGACCACATGGGAAACTTGAATGTTTTCCCGAATGCCTACCATGTTGCAGCTTCTCAGATGTGTGTTGGTGATTTACACCACTTCCATGACTTCAAGTTTTCATTTTGGATCAATGATCAAATAGAAGTTGTACACACACCAGGACATACATCGGAAGACATCTCCGTGCTAGTCCATGGATCCCAGATGGGAACAGTAGCTGTTGTTGGGGATCTTTTCCACAGCATGGAAGACTTGGAAGATGCCTCAATTTGGAGGAGGTACAGCAGGAACGTGAACGACCAGGACAAGAATAGGAGAAGGATCCTTGAGGTAGCAGAGTACATTGTCCCTGGCCATGGTCCGATTTTTCGAGTTCCGGGACCAAAGTGAAACATCATATAAACTATGTTGTTCTATTTTGTAATAGATAATTGAATCCTGATATTGTTCATTTTAGTTATAGTTGTAAGTATATGCAAGAGATGCGGCAGGATCCATTATGTTGAATAAGTGTTAGAATTTCTGATGATTCTTTTGTATCATTCGTCATTCCTAAATTGTCATATAATTGTGCTATATTGATTTCATGTTAATTTTTTTTAGCCTGTGTATGTGCTATTATTGCATTATTGCTTGTAGACTGAGTGAGTGGATGGAAGTGCAAGTTTCATTATCAATCATTGTTATAGTTATATTCATATTGTTGATATAATGGTAATATTTATCATTGAGCTCTCATAGTGAATTTAGAAATAATTTGTATCTGGATTCAGCATGATTTATTGTATGTGAACTCAGGTAAAATGATTTAGAGACTGTATGTTGTGAACATTATCTGAATTGTATGTAATACCACTGCTGATATTCAGTTTATCTGCTTTACTTTATCATATTAGAATCTTTAAGGATCACTGTCTATTTTCACAATCATATAAGTGTTTGGTTGATATTTACATAGGTACAGGAGTACCTTCTTTTTTTTTCAAAAGGGAGGGGAGTGTAGTGTGGTGTGAATGTGTATGGGAACGAGTGTATATGGAACCGCTTGTAAGTGCGCATGTGTGTGGTTGTTGTCGTCTGTTCGTCAGAGAAGTAAGGCTGTAAGCAGAGACTGGAAGAGATTGTTTGTCAGCTTTGGTATATTTGTAAGTGTTATATGTGCTCCATATTAAACATATAGGAAAATTACCTCGGTCGTCAGTTGGTTTAATCTTGCATAGATTAGATAAAACCAATCGACAACCATGTATTTACCTTGATTATCAAAAGTTTTCTAATGGAAAATATTTTTTCTAAAAATTAAAATCGAGTTAACCCTTCAAATGCATTTTTTAATAAATGAAGTTTGATTCTATTATTTTTAAGCCTAATACATTTTTTTAATTCTGCATATACTGCATGCATTTGTTTTGTCGTACTTGTTTTAAAAATAATTTTAACATATTTCTGTGGTTGTTTTACTTTTTCCCTAGCTGGATGAATTGTTTTATGTTTCAACATCATAAAAATCGTGTTCCCAACCGTTCTATGAATAGTACACGACCATGAAGTCACATGACCCGGAAATGGAGAAAGTGATTCGTAACTGGGGAAGCTAGGCCTTGCTGAAATACCCTTGTATATATTGTTCCCGTGTAGCTACTTTAAAAACGAAAAGGTGTTTGGATGACTCACTATTTGTTCTTTCAATACATATATTGCATAAAATTTAAATCGAACAGATTTGCAAAATATCAAAGAAACACTCTGACGTGACCCGGAATTGGCGACTTCACTGTATCCTAGCTTTGATCCTGAATAAGGATACCTACTATTTATGCTGTGCCTTGCTATGCCATATGTTTCAAATTGATGACTGATAGACTTCCAATAAATTCTATGAAACTACAGCATCTTTTCAAAGAAGTAAGAAATCAAAAGAACCCCGTAACAATATTATAGCGAGCGTCGCGAAGCGAGCTCAATAGACTAACGTGTAAGAACAGAGGAAATTCGGAAATCCCAGAGTATTTTTGATGGTCACAACTGACTGTGCTCGCCCCAACGGTCACCTCGTGAACCTTATTATAAGGGTATTTTTTTTTTCAAATTTCGAAAATTTCCCGCCAACGAAAATGAAAGTAGCTCTTCAGCAAAAGAAGGGAAATTTCAAACATGTGACTGATATGAGGAAAATGAGAAGCGAGACGAAGGAAATGTTGGTAAAATGACAGATTCTGGGAGAACAAAAGACTTGTATACGATTAGGGATGTCACGCACGATTTCATCGTCACGGTCCATGGACGCGGACAGGTTCTCCTCATAGGTAAACAATTATACGATGTAGAACTTCAGTGGCGGATCAAGGAATTTCCTAAAGGGAGGGCGCAGTAGAAGGCAGTAGAAGGCAGTGGGGTGGGGATGCATTGAATGATCCAGTGAGTTTCCTCATAGGTAAACAATTATATGAAGTAGAATTCACATCATCATGATTCTTTTGGTTCCTGGTAGAGCATAGGTAGAGCATAGGACATGATAGGTTCTCAAGAACTCACAGCTGTTAACTTATGAGGCTTTTCAACGGCACGGTAAAATTAGTTTGTTAGTGACTCCACACAGAAATATGTCAGGTTGATTGCTTTGCCGTCTATGGCATTGTTTGGAACGACTTTACTTTACAGGTCCCCAGAAAAACGCGCTAAAATGTAGTCGTCAGTATATATATGAGATCGTGTGAGCGATCGAAAAAAAATTTAAATACGAGGTTTTTTGGCCTTTTGACCCCAAAATTGAATTCTACGGATAAAAATTTAGTTTAAAACTTTGTTTTTAAACAAAGTTTTTAACCTCGTTATCTGAAAAAAATTAATAAATAGTTGTTTGTTCATGGAAAAAAATGACAAAGAATAATTCTGAACGAAGCGCGTGCGGCGCATGCTTAGTGTCATTTCTTTCGGACTTAGCCAATCTTCCATGTAAACAAACGAAGGAAATGCCTATGAATCTGAATTATGATATTGGAAAAATTACAGAAACAACTGAATTTCTTAACTTAACTAAAAGAACGATTCACTAACCCTAATCCATCGTATGGTATGCAAGGACTAAGACGTTCAGACGAAATCTCCCAGGCGGATGCTAAACTAACCCTAATCAGTTGAATAATGTGCGAGGACTAACCCTAATCTATCGGATGGACGCGAGACTAACCCTAATCAGTTGAATACTAGTGCAAGGACTAACCCTAATCTCTCAGGTGGGTGCAAGACTAACTCTAATCAGTCGAATAGTGTGCAAATTTAATCCATTTCAGTTGAGTGACGTAGTTGTTACATCATAGTCCAATGAGCATGAGGATCTTGCGGATCTGGGGACCGGTAAAGTAAAGTCTACCCCATTGTTTAACTCTATATATATTTTTGTAGCAAAGGCATTTAAACACGTTGGGAAGAATTTAGTTTGAATAATCTGACTGTTTCCTAGACAGGACAAGCTCTTAGCCCTGCACCACAATTTTCCCCTAGCAGAGCGGATCTGCTACTTAATGATTTTGGAAACTACAGAATAAAATACACTGGAAATAACTTACGACCAAATTAATCATAGCAAACCTTTTTGAGATTATATATATATATATGATTTTTATCCTAATTAAAAATAATCCGTAATGATAAAATGGCAAAACTCAAACTTAATTTCTTAACGTTTTTCTTGCTTCAAATTTACACACCATGTTGACATTAAGAACTCTATGGATTGTTTTACGCGATGGCTTTAACTTTTCTATTGTCAACTTCCCTTACTTATGCAGCAATATACCTTCGTCACCTGCATACGGAGTATATATATCTCAGTTGATTCGATACGCAAGAGTGTGCTCTACGTATGAACAATTTCCTAAACAAGGTAAATTATTGACAAACAAGTTGATGAAACAGGAATATCAACTGTCTCGTTTAAAGTCATCATTTCGTAAGTTCTATGGTTGATACAATGACCTTGTCAGCAAATAAAATTTATCACTGAGTCAAATGCTGACTGATGTTTTTCATACCAATGGTCAGTCTATTATTTATACACTGAATTGACCACACATACATACACAGTGTATCTAACATTTAATATGCAGGAAATTCAGAAACAGGAAGAAATTTATAAAAACCTTCTGTAAAAGGAAATGTTTAACAATGTTTAATATCTACAAGTTAGAATTGACTTTAAACACACAAACATTGAAATAATTGTTTCCTTATGTTATGAAAAAGGTTACAGCTTATAAAGTCATATTAGTAGAGGTTCTTGCAGGTATGAATACCAAATAATTAAGATTAGGAAGGAAAATATCACTATATTGCAATAACCAAAGCATGTTCAGTAAACCTAATTAGTTTGTTCT